>CAWUFW010017113.1:0-278288 GCA_963921515.1 Calotriton arnoldi
GTGTACTTTGCGTTCAGTTACGTATTGCTGTGCTTCACCCAACATAACCCAGGGTGGTGGTGCTTTGTGGGATCTTGTGTTAGGATGGAGGGCATTGCATTCTACCAGGTGGGTACTGTGGAGTTTGTGTTGGGGGGTGTGAGGGGAGGTGCTGGTGACTATAGTCAGTGCTGCAAGTCCCCTTCCCACCCAGCCAGCCAGATATCCCACCATGGAACGTGCTTGCATTGCAGGGAGTGGAAGTTGTCTCTCAGGATGTCAGTCAGTGGTGTCCTGCTGTTTGTTGGTGCACAGTTGGCAGCAGGGCCTTGTGCTCCCCACAGCAGTAGCCAGTGTCAGCCATCTTGTGAGTCCTTCTCCACTCCCTGTGATGTGAGCATGGTTCAGGGTGGTGTTGATGGGCCAGTTGTGAGGCTGAGCAATGTCTGTGACTACGACTCCCATCATGCTATTGCCTCCACCCCCCTTCCCAGCATTACCATGCTTCCTTCCTTTTGACTCTGCTTCCCTGTGGGGTGGGCTGGCTGTGCTGACAGGATGGCTGGGAGTGTTGTCCTGGCAGTTGTTTGGCTAAGAGTCCCAAGAGTGTCCCTGTGCTTCACACAACATAACCCAGGGTGGTGGTGCTTTGTGGGATCTTGTGTTAGGATGGAGGGCATTGCATTCTACCAGGTGGGTACTGTGGAGTTTGTGTTGGGGGGTGTGAGGGGAGGTGCTGGTGACTATAGTCAGTGCTGCAAGTCCCCCTTCCCACCCAGCCAGCCAGATATCCCACCATGGAACGTGCTTGCATTGCAGGGAGTGGAAGTTGTCTCTCAGGATGTCAGTCAGTGGTGTCCTGCTGTTTGTTGGTGCACAGTTGGCAGCAGGGCCTTGTGTTCCCCACAGCAGTAGCCAGTGTCAGCCATCTTGTGAGTCCTTCTCCACTCCCTGTGATGTGAGCATGGTTCAGGGTGGTGTTGATGGGCCAGTTGTGAGGCTGAGCAATGTCTGTGACTACGACTCCCATCATGCTATTGCCTCCACCCCCCTTCCCAGCATGCCCATGCTTCCTTCCTTTTGACTCTGCTTCCCTGTGGGGTGGGCTGGCTGTGCTGACAGGATGGCTGGGAGTGTTGTCCTGGCAGTTGTTTGGCTAAGAGTTCCAAGAGTGTCCCTGTGCTTCACACGACATAACCCAGGGTGGTGGTGCTTTGTGGGATCTTGTGTTAGGATGGAGGGCATTGCATTCTACCAGGTGGGTACTGTGGAGTTTGTGTTGGGGGGTGTGAGGGGAGGTGCTGGTGACTATAGTCAGTGCTGCAAGTCCCCCTTCCCACCCAGCCAGCCAGATATCCCACCATGGAACGTGCTTGCATTGCAGGGAGTGGAAGTTGTCTCTCAGGATGTCAGTCAGTGGTGTCCTGCTGTTTGTTGGTGCACAGTTGGCAGCAGGGCCTTGTGCTCCCCACAGCAGTAGCCAGTGTCAGCCATCTTGTGAGTCCTTCTCCACTCCCTGTGATGTGCGCATGGTTCATGGTGGTGTTGATGGGACAGTTTTGGGGCGGGCAATATGTGTGACTGCGACTCCCATGATGCTATTGGCTACACTGACTTGGCCAGCATACACAGAATTCCTTCCTTTGAGTGGTCTTCACTGTGTGTTGGTGTTGTTGTGGTGGCTACATGTGTGGATGTGTTTGTTAGTTCTATTTGTGCCACTGCCTAGCTGTAGTTGTGGTTGTGTTTGTACATGTGTTGGCACAGTTGGATGTGACTTTTTTGATGGCATGTGTTGTGTTTATCTGACTGACATACACATTTTGGGATGATTCTGTTCTAGTTGCTGTGTAATTGCTATGAGTGCATGGTTTGACTCTCCCCTTGACAGTGATGTGTGTGTGTTTGTGGCAGTATATTGTGTACATTTGTTGTGTACTCACCAGGCTCTGGGATGTCCTCTAGTCCATATACGCTCACTGGCGGAAGGATGGCCCGCACCTTCTCCTCCCAGGGCCTGAGGTATATTGGCTTGGCAGGAGGGCCACTGCCGGTGTGTTGGCTGTTGATGTAGTCTTTCTTCAGCATGTCCCGTACCCTCCTGCGCACGTCATACCACCTGTTCTGGATGTCCGTCTTTGTGCGCCGACATGGTGATTGGGCGTTCACCCTGTTGATGATCCTCTCCCACATCTTGGTTTTCTGCGACATGGGGGTCTGTTGGACCAGAGTGCCAAACAGCTGTGGCTCCACCCTGAGGATCTCGTCTACCATGACTTCCAATTCACTATCTAGGAACTTGGGATTCTTCTTGGGGGCATGGTGATGGGTGGTGATGGTGGGTGATGTGTGTGTTGGTGTGCAGGTGAGGGTGTGTGAGTGTGTGTTTTGCTGGGTGTATGTGAGGTAGGTATTTGTTGGTGTGCTGATGGTGTGTGGCTTGTGTGAGGGATGAGCTGTGGGTGTGTGGTTGCTTTCTCTTGGGTGCTGGCAGTGGAATGGCATTTGCAAAGGCTCATGGTAGTGATTTGTGTCCTTTAAATAGGTGGAGTTGTGGGTGTGTCCTTGTTCTCTGTCCCCACCCCCCAGTATTTATTGGCTTGGTAATTGCTTGTTTGGCCTTTTTTTGGGTGATTTTTCCTTTGTGCTGTTTGTGTATGTTGGAAACGTTCTTGTGACCGAGTCGGACCCAGCATTGGTCTCGTACGGTGTTTTCCGTTTCGTTCACGCTGTGTTTGTGCAGTTTTCTATGCTGCGTACGCGTCGGTCGCGGTGTATTGTGTTGCTTCGGCTCGGTTTTGTATGCGTGTCGGTCGTACGGCTTGTCCTCCGTCCGACTCGCTCGTGGTTTTCGCGCCTTGCATCGTACTTAGCGGTTTGGAGTTAGCGTGTACGTTTCGGTCGGATTTGTTCCGGGTGCGTGTCGGTCGGTTGGATTCGCGTGTTTTTCCGGCCGGATTGCTGTTTTCCGTGCGGCTCGGTCGGTCGACTTGGTTTCGTTACGTGTCGGTCGGATTTTTCGCGCCTTGCATCGTACTTGGCGTGTCGGGCGCCACGGGTACGTGTCGGTCGGTACTTTTTTCCGGATCCGAGTCGGTCGGTGCTTTTTCCGGCCCGAATCGGAATCGACCCCTATATATATATGTTTTACAATAATAACAACTTTACCATTTTCCCTAATAACCCAACATCCCAGTACTAAAAACAACTTACTATTTATATTTATAAATTACTTTATTTCTTCTAATTATTTGCAATTTTTTAAATTTCTACTTAATAAATATTTTTAAAATATTATTTAAATAACACTTCCCACCCTTATCCCCTAATAACGAAACATCCCCTCCTAAAACAAAACATATATTTTAACTTTTTAATATAAATTTCGTTTTTTAAATTATTTTCTAATTTCTAAAAATTTTAAATTCATATCTAAATTTACACTGATATCTTTAAAATACTCCACACCCTTATCCCCTAATGACCCAACATCCCACTACTAAAATAAAAAATATATTTTAAATTTTTAATATAAATTTCGTTTTTTAAATTAATTTCGAATTTCTAAAATTTTTAAATTAATATCTAAATTTAAACTAATATTTTTTATATACTCCCCACCCTTATCCCCTAATAACCCAACATCCCGCTCCTAAAAGAAAACATATATTTTACATATTTAATATAAATTTGGTTTTTTAAATTAATTTCGAATTTCTAAAAATTTTAAATTAATATCTAAATTTACACTAATATTTTTTAAATACTTCCCACCCTTATACCCTAATAACCCAACATCTCACTACTAAAAGAAAACATATATTTTACATTTTTAATATAAATTTCGTTTTTTAAATTAATTTCGAATTTCTATAAATTTTCTATTTAAATATAAATTTACACTAATATTTTTAAATTACTCCCCACCCTTATCCCCTAATAACCCAACATCCCGCTCCTAAAAAAAACATATATTTTACACTTTTAATATAAATTTCATTTTTTAAATTAATTTCTAATTTCTAAAAATTTAAAATTAATATCTAAATTTACACTAATATTTTTAAAATACTCCCCACCCTTTACCCCTAATAACTAAACATCCCGCTCCTAAAACATATGTTACAATTTTTTTTTATACATTTTCACACTAATATTTTTAAATTACTCCCCACCCTTATCCCCTAATAACCCAACATCCCGCTCCTAAAAAAAACATATATTTTACACTTTTAATATAAATTTCATTTTTTAAATTAATTTCTAATTTCTAAAAATGTAAAATTAATATCTAAATTTACACTAATATTTTTAAAATACTCCCCACCATTTACCCCTAATAACTAAACATCCCGCTCCTAAAACATATGTTACAATTTTTTTTTATACATTTTCACACTAATATTAAAACATTTTTAATAATACAAAATTAATAACAATACATAATATTTAATTATAGACTAAAAATTAATATTTTACAGTTTCTATATTTTTTTTGCGATATTTTTTACAATACTAACAATTCGATATTATCTACTTACGATATTACTTATTCAATATTTTGTACTTCGATATTTTTTAAAGAAATAAAATAACGATATTTTTGATTGCGATATTTATGTATTCGATATTATCTAACATTCGATATTACAACTTCGATATTACTACAATTCGATATTTATCATTCGATATAATGTCTATTCACCGTATAATGATCCAGGTTTGTCCCGCATGCTGCGCAGCTCTTGCTTCCAGCCGTGCACCCTGTGTGCCACAACACAAAAGGCACGGACGTCACAATTATGTCTGTGACCCAAGCGATGAAGGACAGGAGATGATGTACAGGAAGAATGAGGATTAATGATCCTCACGTTGCTGGTCATTTATTGGACCCTATCTTCTCTAATTTGTCGAACATTAGTTGCCTCCCAGCACTTCCTGTTCTCTGGTCAGATCATTTCTTGTTGGGTTTTCGAGTCAATAAAGTTGATTCGAGCCCAGCCTCCAATATGCCCGGCAACAAGCCTAATTCAAGAAATTGGGGTAAATTAAATATTGACACTTTTAATAAGATTTTATCTGAGAAGGCCCCTATCCCTGGCTCAATTTTGGTAGCTGACGTGGATGTAATACATGATTGGCTAATCAATTCCATTGATATTTGCCTTCCACTCTCGACTAAGAAGATGAAGAACCACCGGCCACGGGCCCCTTGGTTCTCTGAGAGTCTAAAAGTGGAGAAAAGCAAATGTAAAGCGTCTGAGAGACGCTGGAGAAAGAACTACGACCCAGACACTAAATTAGGCTCCAAGCTGGAAATAAGTAATTATCATGCACTTTGTAAAGCTGCACGGGCAGAGTATGTGACATCTACTATCTCTAAGGCACAAAACAATGCTAAAACATTGTTTAAGCTTGTTAAAGAACTATCAGGCGCAAAGTGCCTACCTAAATCTCCCGATCTCACGGAATCACAATGTGACGATCTTGCTAGGTTCTTTCTCGAAAAAGTTGAAAATATCTATGCCACATTGAAGGAAGTCCAACCAGTAAAAGGTCAACAGCATATGAAGTATCCTGATCAGTCTACTGTAAGTACGGATTTCCAGGCTAGAGCATCTTTGACATCCATTAGTAAGCTAGAAACTTGGGTTCCTCTAGACATTGATTCTTTTAGGCGAATCTTGGACGGTCTCAAATCCGGTTCTCCATGGGATCCGGTCCCTTTTTCCGTGCTCCAAAAACTTGAAATGTCTTCTTTGCTGTTAATTATGGAATTGCTTAATGCCTCCTTAATGGAAGCTAAGATACCATCTGCTTGGAAGCATGCAATGGTTCTTCCACTTTTAAAAAAGGTTGGCGCTGACCCTACTCAACTGTCGAATTTTCAACCCATTTCTCTGCTCCCAGCCTTTTCGAAAATTTTGGAAAAACATGTCAATATCCAACTGTCTTCTTTTGTTGAATCTCAAAATTTCTTGCATGGTTCACAGTCCGGTTTTCGACCAGGTTTTTCGACGGAGACTACTTTGCTTGGAGTCACAGAAATGCTACGCAACCGTGTGGATAATGGGGACACCGTGGCTCTTATACTCCTTGATCTAAGTGCCGTGTTTGACACGGTCTCGCATGCATTACTCCTGGAAGCTTTGCAATTATTGGGAGTGTCTGGCGTGGCACTTAACTGGCTTAAAGATTTCCTGGCGGACCGCACCTTCCAAGTTTTCTCTCCCTCATCCACTTCAAAAACGTATTCTTCACCCTATGGTGTCCCTCAAGGCTCGATCCTTAGCCCTTTATTATTCAACATCTATGTTAGGCCTCTGGCACTGATTGCAGAAGAATCTGGGTTGTCTCTTTTCTCCTATGCTGATGACACCCAGATTGTCTTTTCTTTATCAGCTGACAGGGCGTCCAATCCATCCTCTCTTCAATCTGGATTGAGGAATATTGCAGGATGGATGCAAGCCAACCTGCTCAAATTAAATGGTGATAAGACAGAGGTGATGATATTGGGCAAGAATAAGGATCTTTGGGGCCTTCAACATTGGCCACCTGAAATGGGTGTTTGGCCCCAACCTAATCAGCAGGTTCGGAATTTAGGTGTCATAATTGATGACCAACTCTCAATGAGGCAGCAAGCAGTGAAAGTGTCGTCCATTTGTTTTACTATTCTTAAATGGCTCAGGAAAATCCTCTGAATGATGCCTTTGTCTACACAACGCACGGTGGTCCATGCTCTTATTACATCTAGGCTGGACTATGGCAACATTCTGGGGTCAATTCCGATTCGGGCCGGAAAAAGCACCGACCGACTCTGATCCGGAAAAAATACCGACCGACACGTACCCGTGGCGCACGACACGCCAAGTACGATGCAAGGCGCGAAAAATCCGACCGACACGTACCGAAACAAAGTCGACCGACCGAGCCGCACGGAAAGCAGCAAGCCGGCCGGAAAAACACGCGAATCCAACCGACCGACACGCACCCGGAACAAATCCGACCGAAACGTACACGCGAACTCCAAACCGCAAAGTACGATGCAAGGCGCGAAAACCACGACCGAGTCGGACGGAGGACAAGCCGACGACCGACACGCATACAAAACCGAGCCGAAGCAACACAATACACCGCGACCGACGCGTACGCAGCATAGAAAACTGCACAAACACAGCGTGAACGAAACGGAGAACACCGTACGAGACCAATGCAGGGTCCGACTCGGTCACAAGAACGTTTCCAACATACACAAACAGCACAAAGGTAAAATCACCCAAAAAAGGCCAAACAAGCAATTACCAAGCCAATAAATACTGGGGGGGTGGGGACAGAGAACAAAGACACACCCACAACTCCACCTATATAAAGGACACAAATCACTACCATGAGCCTTTGCAAATGCCATTCCACTGCCAGCACCCAAGAGAAAGCAACCACACACCCACAGCTCATCCCTCACACAAGCCACACACCATCAGCACACCAACAAATACCTACCTCACATACACCCAGCAAAACACACACTCACACACCCTCACCTGCACACCAACACACACATCACCCACCATCACCACCCATCACCATGCCCCCCAAGAAGAATCCCAAGTTCCTAGATAGTGAATTGGAAGTCATGGTAGACGAGATCCTCAGGGTGGAGCCACAGCTGTTTGGCACACTGGTCCAACAGACCCCCATGTCGCAGAAAACCAAGATGTGGGAGAGGATCATCAACAGGGTGAACGCCCAATCACCATGTCGGCGCACAAAGACCGACATCCAGAACAGGTGGTATGACGTGCGCAGGAGGGTACGGAAAATGCTGAAGCAAGACTACATCAACAGCCAACACACCGGCAGTGGCCCTCCTGCCAAGCCAATATACCTCAGGCCCTGGGAGGAGAAGGTGCGGGCCATCCTTCCGCCAGTGAGCGTATATGGACTAGAGGACATCCCAGAGCCTGGTGAGTACACAACAAATGTACACAATATACTGCCACAAAACACACACACATCACTGTCAAGGGGAGAGTCAAACCATGCACTCATAGCAATTACACAGCAACCAGAACAGAATCATCCCAAAATGTGTATGTCAGTCAGATAAACACAACACATGCCATCAAAAAAGTCACATCCAACTGTGCCAACACATGTACAAACACAACCACAACTACAGCTAGGCAGTGGCACAAATAGAACTAACAAACACATCCACACATGTAGCCACCACAACAACACCAACACACAGTGAAGACCACTCAAAGGAAGGAATTCTGTGTATGCTGGCCAAGTCAGTGTAGCCAATAGCATCATGGGAGTCGCAGTCACACATATTGCCCCCCCCCACAACTGTCCCATCAACACCACCATGAACCATGCGCACATCACAGGGAGTGGAGAAGGACTCACAAGATGGCTGACACTGGCTACTGCTGTGGGGAGCACAAGGCCCTGCTGGCAACTGTGCACCAACAAACAGCAGGACACCACTGACTGACATCCTGAGAGACAACTTACACTCCCTGCAATGCAAGCAAGTTCCATGGTGGGATATCTGGCTAGCTGGGTGGGAAGGGGGACTTACAGCACTGACCATAGTCACAAGCACCTCCCCTCACACACCCCCCAACACAAACTCCACAGAACCCACCTGGTAGAATGCAATGCCCCCCATCCTAACACAAGATCCCACAAAGAACCACCACCCTGGGTTATGTTGTGTGAAGCACAGGGACACTCTTGGGACTCTTAGCCAAACAACTGCCAGGACAACACTCCCAGCCATCCTGTCAGCACAGCCACCCCACCCCACAGGGAAGCAGAATCAAAAGGAAGGAAGCATGGGCATGCTGGGAAGGGGGTGGAGGCAATAGCATGATGGGAGTCGTAGTCACTGATATTGGTCACCCCCACAACTGTCCCATCAACACCACCCTGAACCATGCTCACATCACAGGAAGTGGAGAAGGACTCACAAGATGGCTGACACTGGCTACTGCTGTGGTGAGCACAAGGCCCTGCTGGCAACTGTGCACCAACAAACAGCAGGACACCACTGACTGACATCCTGAGAGACAACTTACACTCCCTGCAATGCAAGCACGTTCCATGGTGGGATATCTGGCTGGCTGGGTGGGAAGGGGGACTTGCAGCACTGACTATAGTCACAAGCACCTCCCCTCACACCCCCCAACACAAACTCCACAGTACCCACCTGGTAGAATGCAATGCCCTCCATCCTAACACAAGATCCCACAAAGAACCACCACCCTGGGTTATGTTGTGTGAAGCACAGGGACACTCTTGGGACTCTTAGCCAAACAACTGCCAGGACAACACTCCCAGCCATCCTGTCAGCACAGCCAGCCCACCCCACAGGGAAGCAGAGTCAAAAGGAAGGAAGCATGGGCGTGCTGGGAAGGGGGAGGAGGCAATAGCATGATGGGAGTCGTAGTCACAGCTCTACATCCCCCACCACATGGCCCAGCAAGCTCACACTCACGCATGCACATCCCACAGAGAGTGGAAAGGCCCATCAAAGATGTCTGACACTGTTGCTGTGTCGTGGGGAGCACAAGGGCATGCTGGGTACTGCACACCAACCAACAGCAGGACACCACTGTCAGCCATCTTGCCATTGCTCTCACACCCACACACACTGAACTCCACACAAAAGCAAGTAAGTATGGGAATGCTGGGAAGTGGGGTGGAGGCAATGGCATGATGGGAGTCGTAGTCACAGACATAGCTCACCCCCACAACTGTCCCATCAACACCACCCTGAACCATGCTCACATCACAGGGAGCGGAGAAGGACTCACAAGATGGCTGACACTGGCTACTGCTGTGGGGAGCACAAGGCCCTGCTGGCAAATGTGCACCAACAAACAGCAGGACACCACTGACTGACATCCTGAGAGACAACTTACACTCCCTGCAATGCAAGCACGTTCCATGGTGGGATAACTGGCTGGTTGGGAAGGAGGACTTGCAGCACTGACCATAGTCACAAGCACCTCCCCTCACCCCCCCCAACACAAACTCCACAGTACCCACCTGGTAGAATGCAATGCCCTCCATCCTAACACAAGATCCCACAAAGAACCACCACCCTGGGTTATGTTGTGTGAAGCACAGGGACACTCTTGGGACTCTTAGCCAAACAACTGCCAGGACAACACTCCCAGCCATCCTGTCAGCACAGCCAGCCCACCCCACAGGGAAGCAGAGTCAAAGGAAGGAAGCATGGGCATGCTGGGAAGGGGGAGGAGGCAATGGCATGATGGGAGTCGTAGTCACAGACATAGCTCACCCCCACAACTGTCCCATCAACACCACCCTGAACCATGCTCACATCACAGGGAGTGGAGAAGGACTCACAAGATGGCTGACACCGGCTACTGCTGTGGGAGCACAAGGCCCTGCTGGCAAATGTGCACCAACAAACAGCAGGACACCACTGACTGACATCCTGAGAGACAACTTACACTCCCTGCAATGCAAGCACGTTCCATGGTGGGATAACTGGCTGGCTGGCTGGGTGGGAAGGAGGACTTGCAACACTGACCATAGTCACAAGCACCTCCCCTCACACCCCCCCCAACACAAACTCCAAAGTACCCACCTGGTAGAATGCAATGCCCTCCATCCTAACACAAGATCCCACAAAGAACCACCACCCTGGGTTATGTTGTGTGAAGCACAGGGACACTCTTGGGACTCTTAGCCAAACAACTGCCAGGACAACACTCCCAGCCATCCTGTCAGCACAGCCAGCCCACCCCACAGGGAAGCAGAGTCAAAAGGAAGGAAGCATGGGCATGCTGGGAAGGGGGGTGGAGGCAATAGCATGATGGGAGTCGTAGTCACTGATATTGGTCACCCCCACAACTGTCCCATCAACACCACCCTGAACCATGCTCACATCACAGGGAGTGGAGAAGGACTCACAAGATGGCTGACACTGGCTACTGCTGTGGGGAGCACAAGGCCCTGCTGGCAACTGTGCACCAACAAACAGCAGGACACCACTGACTGACATCCTGAGAGACAACTTACACTCCCTGCAACGCAAGCACGTTCCATGGTGGGATAACTGACTGGCTGGGTGGGTGGGAAGGAGGTCCGGCTGTCAACCAAACACAACCAATGCAGACCATGTTCACACCCCAGAAAATACATAGAAATGCCCAAATAATGCAGGACAATGTGCCACACCAATATCAACCCCTGACTGTGACGACTCAGGACAATGCAATGTACAGGCCCGCACCCAGAGGCACAGTCACAACTGTCATGTGTGTCAACCATTGATGCCTGCAGAAACATGACATACATTGTTTGTGTCTCCCAAAAACAGGTGATGATGGGGACACAGCAGCAGACGCTGAGGAGTCCCAGTCCCAGGCTCAAGAGGATGCCAAGCTCACTGGCGTCGTACAGCCTCTGTCCTCCTCGGACGATGAAGAACAACCTGGCACATCCGGTGCAAGTCAACATGCAGCACCAGCAGGACCACCAGCTGCAGCACCAGCAGGACCACCAGCTGCACCCCCTGCACCCACCCCTACAACGACTGTCACCACGAATACCATCCCTGCCGACATGGACAGAATAAGGAGCAACACCAGCACAGTGACCCTGGACCAACCTGGGGCCATGGACACCACCACCACCACCAACCCCCAAGGTGGACCAGGGTTATCTGTGCGTGCCACTGCACACACTGCACATGTCAGCAGGGGTGGTGGGAGGGGTGGGAGACAGAGGTCGCTGCTTGCAGACGTTGCTGGTGTGCATGATGACCCACAACTGGTACGCATAGCTGATGCGTACCAGTCCAGCACCGGAGAGCTCAGCCAGGTAGTGGGGCTCCTCAGAGACATTAAACAGCAGCAGGCTGCCCATCATGCCCGCTTGGACTCCCACATGTCCCACGTGGAGTCACACATGTCCCGTGTGGACTCACACATGTCCCGCGTGGAGTCCAAGTGGGATGCACTGCATGAGATGACGGCGGTGCACAGGGACATTTTACAATGCCTCCGCCAGATGAACAGCAACCAGTCCACACCTCCCTGTGTGCCAACAACATCTGGTGCCGAACAAACTGCAACTGCCACAGGGAGGGAGGAGGACTCTGGCGGAGAGTCCCCTGCACCGCAGCAGCCTGCACTTGAGGGCCCCCCAAGAAGAGGGGTCGTCCGAGGAGGGAAAAGTGAGAGGCCGATGGCCAAGCGCAACTCCCAGGAAGCCTGAACCTGTTCTGGATGTTCGCCTTTGTGCACAGACTGTTCACCCTGTTGACGGCAACACTACTCCCACACATTGCATGGGGAGTACAAGTTGGACCAATGTGTCAGACAACTGTGGCCCCGATACTGGGGATCCTGTCTACCCGGACTTTCAATTCACCTAGGAACTTGGGATTGCAAGATTCATGTACAGCACAACCCATCCTATGCACTATTAACACAAATGTATCACAATAAACACACTAATACACCATACTTGCCTCTGTCGTGATTCCAACGTGGGTGCTGTTATGGGGATGATGAACTGCAAAATTACACTGTGTATGCGAACTGCAACAGCAAGGACAACACAGGCATGAGAGTACAGGCAACGTGACACACATGAGGGAGACACACCACCAGGGCTACACGACACATACACACCTAGGCCATCTGACTCATTGCCTACACTGATGTTGCCAGGGAAGACGGTGCAATGCACAGACACCACACCCATTCCCAGTTGTAGTCAAGTAGCCCACAGGTGCAGTAAGCAAATGGCAGTCAAATGTGTGACCACAGACAACGCACATCACAAAGTGAAGCACAGGTTTATTACACAGTTGCAACATGCCGTAACCACTACAGATGCAAGGTAACCCCACCTGGCAGCGGGCACACAGTCAACAACTGTAGACGGAAGGAAGTCCATGGGTGTGGCGCACATCACCTGTAGGGACACAACAGCTACCAGCCTGGATGTGCAATCACGTCGTCGGTGGACACAGTTGACCAAACGAATCTGAAAGTACCCTGTGAAGGACAGAAATGACACACAGTCAAAAGCAATGGAGTACAGGACAGAACAGCAAAACACATGCACAATACATGTTACAAGATACCCACCCAGAACCAAGTTAGCATGTCAACACTGTTGGGGAGTACAGCCCACCTGTCACCACACATCGCAACACACATCCAGTCAAGTGGCCCATGGACACACTCCAACAGCACCAGAGCACCACCCACACATCATGCCAACTCACATCATTGACATGACACCTCAGGATACTCACATTCAGCTAAAGAAGTTGGTGATGAGCTGTGTGCGGACATCACCATCACCATCATCATCATCATCGTCACTGGCATCGTGGTCCAGGCCAGGATCCTCCACAGGTGGCGGATGTTGGTCATTGTCATCCTGGATGAGAGGCAACTCCTTCCGCACTGCCAGGTTGTGGAGCATGCAGCAGACGATGATAATCTTGCACACTTTCGCAGGGGCATATGGGAGGGACCCTCCGGTCTTGTCCAGGCAGCGGAAGCGGCTCTTTAGGAGACCAAAGGTCCGCTCAATCACTCTCCTGGTCCGACCATGTGCCTCATTGTAGCGCATCTGGGCAGGTGTCACAGGGTTCCTGAGGGGTGTCAGCAACCACGGCATGTTGGGGTATCCCGAGTCACCTACGGACAGACAAGTGCACATTAGCTGACTTGGAAAAGTGGGCGGAATACTACAGATCAGATCACACACAATGGCACAAAGTCAGTACACACCGACAAGCCAGGCACGCTGGTTCTGCATCTGTGCCATCATCCTGGGGATGCGACTACTCCTCATCACAAAGGCATCGTGTGCTGAACCAGGGAAACGGGCACACACGTGTGTGATGGTCATGTCTGCAAGACACACCACCAGTGCATTGACCGAGTGGTAGTGCTTGCGGTTCCTGTAGGCCTGCTCCTGGGCCTGTGGTGGTACCAAAGCCACATGTGTCCCATCAATGGAGCCAATTACATGCGGCATCCTCCCCAGGGCATAAAAGTCACTCTTCACATCAGTGAGTCGTCGCAGTCTAGGGAAATAGATGTACCGGTTCAGGAAGAGCAACATTGCCGCCAAAACATCGCGGAGCACGCGGCTGAACATGGTCTGTGACATCCCACCAGCAGTCGCCACAGTATGTTGGAAGGTACCAGTGGCAAAGAAGTGTAGGGCTGCCATCACCTTCACCTTGGGGGTCAGCGCTGTAGGATACGGCCGGCCAGGCTGCAAATGTGGGGACAACTGCACTGCCAAATCCTCAATCAGCTGCCTGGTGAAGCGGTACCGTCGGATGCTGTCCCGTTCCACCATCGTTGCCAGGTCTGGGAATGGCCGATGGACAGCAGGAGCCCTGCAGTGCAGAGGAGAAGTAAGCAAGATTGTCAGTCACCCCACATATGCGGCATTGAACACACTCAAGATCCCAACATACATCATTATGAGGCACAACTACATGAAGTGTGCAGTACCGGAAGGACATGTATGGTACATACATGGCCAACATCTGTCAACACGGTCCAACAGGTGGCATCAATTAGTCCCAGGTTGGCCCATTGGATATCATGAGGCCGTGTCACAGTTCCCATCTCCTGCTGCCGTGTCACAATAACCCCCCACAGGGACATGTGAGGACAGATGTGCCCCAGGCACCACAGCTCAACGACAGGTACATTCCCAGGGACCCTGTAATGCCACATGGACACTGGCATTACATGGAGTATCATGTATACACCACAGCAAAACAACCATGACCCCCACAGGTAGTGGCCCCACTTGCCACGGCAGGACAGACATGGACGTCTGTGACACACACGCACAACATCAGAGTCCATGCACACACAACGTGGATGTGGAGACTGTCTCCCATTGTGCACATGAAATCAGAGACATTGTAAACACCACATACACAAAGACTGTGGAGGACCATCACTATTGTGCCACTGGGACACCCTGGCTCAAACATACCGTCCCACATGGGACTCACGGGGTATGTGACATGACATACACATACACCACTGTGAAATGTGACCATGGCACATGCACAGATATGAACAGTTGCACATCACAGTGGTCACGTACACGTAACACCCAGGATCCTGTCCCCATGAACACGTGCACAGCCTGGGGGTGGCTGCCCACAGGTGACACCCACAGGACAACATGTACACCAACATACACACAATAGGAAATGCAGCCTTACATGCCTTATGATAAAGTTTGGACAGGCTGTCGTGATGTAGGTGTGCCCCTCACTCCCTGGGAGCTATCTGTGGCTGGCATATGTCCATCTGAGACAGGCATGCTGACATATGCCAGTCACATGTACAGTGATGCGTTGAACAGCAATGGACCGATCGGTGCCTCCGGCCGGCCCATTGCTTTCAATGTGTGCGGGTACGCGTTGTACCCCTGTGCGCGTTGAACTGCAATGGACCGATCGGTGCCTCCGGCCGGCCCATTGCTTTCAATGTGTGCGGGTACGCGTTGTACCCCTGTGCGCGTTGAACTGCAATGGACCGATCGGTGCCTCCGGCCGGCCCATTGCTTTCAATGTGTGCGGGTACGCGTTGTACCCCTGTGCGCGTTGAACTGCAATGGACCGATCGGTGCCTCCGGCCGGCCCATTGCTTTCAATGTGTGCGGGTACGCGTTGTACCCCTGTGCGCGTTGAACTGCAATGGACCGATCGGTGCCTCCGGCCGGCCCATTGCTTTCAATGTGTGCGGGTACGCGTTGTACCCCTGTGCGCGTTGAACTGCAATGGACCGATCGGTGCCTCCGGCCGGCCCATTGCTTTCAATGTGTGCGGGTACGCGTTGTACCCCTGTGCGCGTTGAACTGCAATGGACCGATCGGTGCCTCCGGCCGGCCCATTGCTTTCAATGTGTGCGGGTACGCGTTGTACCCCTGTGCGCGTTGAACTGCAATGGACCGATCGGTGCCTCCGGCCGGCCCATTGCTTTCAATGTGTGCGGGTACGCGTTGTACCCCTGTGCGCGTTGAACAGCAATGGACCGATCGGTGCCTCCGGCCGGCCCATTGCTTTCAATGTGTGCGGGTACGCGTTGTACCCCTGTGCGCGTTGAACTGCAATGGACCGATCGGTGCCTCCGGCCGGCCCATTGCTTTCAATGTGTGCGGATACGCGTTGTACCCCTGTGCGCGTTGAACTGCAATGGACCGATCGGTGCCTCCGGCCGGCCCATTGCTTTCAATGTGTGCGGGTACGCGTTGTACCCCTGTGCGCGTTGTACCGCAATGGACCGATCGGTGCGCACCCATTGACAATGGGCTTGCCTGGCAACGGACGCGTTTTCGAATTTAGAACGAGTCGGTTGCTGGAAAATCAGTTGGTCACCCACAACAATGTTGCAAAATCATGTATGTCATGAAGTTGAAGATTTGAAGGATGCTGTGGGCGTGTTTTGGTGCTGCTATTCCATGGATTGGCCAGATTCAGAAGATGCAAACGACTTGGACCTATCACTTTGGACACAAGGGACAGTATCTGCCTCTCCAGCACATATATATTGCTGGCTGTTCCCCTGAGAGCCCACTTGCCTGCACTACATGCTCCAAGACGACATCTGCCACTGCACTGCTGGAGTCTCTGCCCCTCTGGACCCTGCAATGGCACGTACTGTGGAGAGAGCCCCAGCCTTCAGCCTTGAAGAGAACCAGGCCCTGCTGGACAGCCTACTTCCACAGTACAGCAAGCTGTATGGGACACCAGGGGAGCAGGTGAGTGTTCTGTGCACTGCCTTTCTGAATGTGCATTTTGTCTGACTAGCAAGGCTGAGAGTCTGCACGCCACTGGCTAGCAGGCTCACTGAGTAGTTGTCACCCCCCATAGTGTGTAGTGACTTGCACTGGACAGGTATGGTGCAGTGACAGTGCATTTGAACATGGTTTTACTTCCCATGCAATGATACCATGTAGTGACGTCTGGCAAACTGTCCATGGTCAGCTTTGCACTGCCTGTGTACATCATGTGCCCCTGTGATTGAGACATGTATATACAAATGTGTCATGCACGGATATGTTGCATGTGTGGTAATGGCCTTTTCACTTTGTCATCCTGACAGGTTAATGCCCATCGGAAGCAGGAAATCTGGAAGGACATCGTCCGGGCTGTCCGGTCCGTGGGGGTCTACAAGCGCCGGATCCGCAACTGCCAGAAGAGGTGGCAGGACCTTCGGGGCTGGACCCGGAGGATTGCACGGGTCCAGCTGAAGCTGTCGCCTCCTCGCAGGAGGGGCGGAACACGGACCCTGACCCCCACATGCTCCAGATCCTGGCGGTGGTCTTTCCAGACCTGGATGGGCAGCTGAAGGCCAGACAGCAGCAAGGAGGGGGTGAGTCAAAGACTGCGCTGTGAACTCTGTATTACATGCTTTGTGCCCTCCTCTGGCCTGGTTCAACTGCCACAGTGCAGCAGTCATGTTGTCCAGGAGCCATGTCCCTCTATTGTGCACTGCCCACTGCTCATCTGATACCCAGGTGTGGCCCTTACAGTCAGGGAATTGTGTCACTTGGGACTGTGTCCTTGCAGTTTGCTTCACTAAAGGTGGGGGACAGCATCTGTTTCCCTAACTCTGTTGTGGGCATCATGGGTGGGTCCATTGTTCACACAACGCCTGGGTTTGGACATGTGATCTGCGTGTTGCTTTGATATGCGGTCCACTTGCTGAGCTGAGCCACCACATGTGCCTGGGGTATGTGGCACACGCCCATGCAGCGGGTGGGAACAATGTTTGTGCCCCAGGAGTGTGCAGATTACGTGTGTCACACATACATAGCCAGCTATCCACTGTCCAGGGCACATCCCTCATTCATGTGGAGCAGGACAGTCATGCCTACTCCAGGCCATGCAATGCACTCTGTACTCCCACTCCCGTGTATCAGCTGACACATTGTGCACAGTGATTTGACCCCTCCGGTGTCTGCCTCTGTGTCAGTGTGCTGTGGATTAGTTGCCAGGACTGCTGGGGTGTTTCTTGGTAGGGGCTCAGCATGCCCCTGGAGATGTGACCATAGGAGACGATACTTGTGTGTCACATAGGTGTTTGATCAGCTGCCCGTGCAGACTGGGGTATGCGAATGTGATGTTCAGGCAGCTGTTCCCCATTCACAGCAAATTGTGAGGGGCTCAGGTTCAGAGGGTAGTGTCACAGGTCTCCCATATGTCCAATAGGTGTGACCTGGACAGATGAGGGTTGAGATGATGTGTTGTGTGGGGGATGTACATGTGCACTTGTGCAGCTCCAGGACTTGCATTCCCCATGACCTACTATTGTGACACAGTGCATAGTGTTGTTGTCTGGCTGCCAAGTCATACATCACTGAGACAGTGATGTATGACTTAACAGTCATGCCTCTGCCATGGCATGTGTCAACTTATTTGTGGTCCTGCAGGGGAGTGACATGTGCTACATGCACACCATAGTGGCGCTGGCTATCAGGACATGGGTGCATCATGGTGTCTGTCGCTGGTATGCATCACATGCATTTCCTATTTGACTCTGGGCATCCCTTTCATCCGGAAACCTGTACTCACTCAGTGGCAAGAGCTGTGATGTGTCCACACCGTGTCCTCTGCACTGTCCAACTACTGTGTACTTGGTGCATGTGTCCACACTGGGGTGTTGCAATCCAACAGACACCAGACAGATGGGTGCAAGGCCATGTGGGATGTGAGTGCCATGCTTGGCATCAGACTGACAATTGGCTTCTCCTGTTCAGTTAGGGCACTTTTAGCAATGTACAACTAATGATGCCAGGGCTTGCTCTGTGATGTGCTGTGCTCACAGTGGTGTGTGCGTTTGGTGCAGGTGACTGATGTCTGTCTGTTTCCCCATTGTTTGCAGATACATCCACGGCCACGGAAGGGGACAGCTCCACGGACCAGGAGGAGCCAGAGAGCCAGACTGGGTCAGCAGCCGAGGAGTGGTCGGAGGGACCCAGTGGCACGGAGGGCGAGGGAGCCACACCGAGGAATCCTCAGCACCATCCACCTCAGCTGAGGACCAGAGCAACTCGGAGGATGACTCCCTTGTGGAGGCGGGTGTCAGCAGCCACCACACCCCAGCTAGTGTTGCTGTCCCCGCCACCACCAGCACCACCACCGCCCTCCCATCGGCTCCCATTCCCAAGGTCCGTGGAGGCTCCCATGTTCGGGAGCGTGTCTCCTTTGGCCCAGGCACCGCACCCCCTGCCCCTGTGTCCCCTGCTGCCCTGAGTGAGGAGTCTGTGTACCTCCTTCGCCAGCTCCATGTAGGGCAGACAGCCATGCTGAGTGTCCTCCATGCGCACACCGCACTGTTGACTCAGCTGGTGTCGTTCATGGAGGGCATCTCATTGGGCATGTCTGACCTACAGAGGGGCAACAGGTCCATGGACTCCTCCCTGACGGCAGCAGTGTCCCTCCTCAGACAGTCCCTCACCCCTCCTGCCTCTGCTCCATCCACACTCCCCAGCACCTTGCCCGTCCCAAGCACACACACACCGGCACAGGCACACACCAGCACACACACATCCAGCACACAGACACACACGCCACAAACTAAACGCACACGCACGCACAGTCAGGGGACTGAAACCAGACTCACAGGGGATGGGGCCCTGGTACACACACACGCATCCACGGGCACTGCACAGTCCTCAGTTGCCTCTCCCTCCAAAGCACCCTCCCTTGCCTCACCTGCAACCCCAAAGACCCAGCGCCTCTTCCTCAGTGACCTCGGCCTCTTCCCCTCCGATCCAGCTGCCCCAGCATCCAGGGGGAAGAGGAAGCCCCCCACACGGAGCAGAGTGCCCCTCGCCCCCGGACACCCTCCCCCAGGCGCAGACAGACTGAGGCCCCCACCCGCAAGTCCCCCGGAGTGGTAAGAGCAAGACCCCGCCGCCGCCCTGCAGCTCAAGCACCAGGTCACCTTCCTCCATCCCTCAGGCCCCCACTCCACAGGTGCTCCCGCCACACCCTGCCCCAAGTTCCCCCACCCACAGATATACCATCCCCAAGAGGCTCCGGCCTTCTCCCCTGCCACTTGCTCTCCCGGCACCACACCCCCCGCTGCGCTTGTCTGTGCCACTGATGTGGTGAGGGTGTCCTCCCCCTCTGTCCAGCCCACCTTGCCTGTTCCCCATTCTCCTCCCCTGGTGGTAGGCACTGCAGTGGAGTCCACTACCACCCTGTCTGACTTGGGCACTGCAGTGGCGGACCTGTCCACTCCATCTGCAGGGTCCACTGCAGTCGTGCTGGCACCCACAACATCTGAGCCATGCCCCCCAGTTGTGCCGGCACACACCATGTCAGACACCTCCACTGCAGTTGTCAGTGGCTCTCCAGCACCCACCACCCCTTCCCTGCTTCCTCCTGGTGAGCCCTGATCCTGTCCCTGCGGTGCCTGGCCTACCCCCCGGTTGCCCCTCCTAGTGGATTGTCCCTGGTTTTGTGCAGGCATGTGTAGGGTGGCATCTGCCACTGTCACCCACTTGTGACTTTGTTGATGGACTGGCCATTGGCCTTTGTTTATGTTCTACCGGACTTCTACTTTTAATGCCACATATGCTGAATAAAGCAACTTTCTGTTCTCTAGTGCTTTTGCTTCTGATGTACATGATGTTGATGATGCTAACAATGCCCTTGCTGCAGTGATGGTGATATTTGGTCTCATGATAATGAAGTGTTACTGTGCAGGAACCCATGTGGTCCAGGGGTTATGTGTCCTATCCTGTGGTGTATCCATGTCATCCATAGCAGCATCTGAGGGTGTCATGTGTTCAGTATTTGGCAATGAGATTTCCTACTTAGATTGGCAACTTCACATCTGTGGCTTCCACCCCTGCACATCTGTTGTGCCTGCCATTGTTCTATTCGTCTACTTCCCTGACCGTGTGGCCATCTCCAGTGAACATGCAGGTTTGGGCATCAATGGGGAAGGACTCATCTGTGTTGTCAGTGCAACATTGCTATACAAGTGTGTTGGATCTGTGCTGATGATTCCGTTGGCACTTCCATGACCAGGCTGATGGGACGGGAGCCCTCATTTGTTGCTAATTGTTGATTGTGTGTCCCATTGCTGCCATGGTATGGTATCTGTTCGCCTCACATCTGCAGTCTCCACAGGGTATCTGCATGTGTAAATGTAAATGTAAATGTAGTAGTATTTGTATAGCGCCCGAATCGACCCCCGAAGGGGTATCTCAGGCGCTTGTACGCATACCGCTGTGGAACCCTTCCTGGCCTTTCCCTGTGAGATGCCCACTCCTGGGCACCCCCAAGGTGAAGCCAGGCATCCTAGCGTTGTGGGGGCCGTTGTGGAGATTAAGCAAGCTATTGCCCAGAGTTGCAGAGTGGGAACCATGATCAGAATAGGCACCGAGGCGAGAATTATCAGGTCCGAGGAAATTGAGCCCAAGACCCGCCGAGGCGGGAATTGAACCCTGGTCCCGGGCTAGACCTCTGCATCAGGGTCTGCCGCTCTAACCATTGAGCCACACTTCTCCACTGTGTGCCCATTGGTGCAAATATGTGGGTCTGCATTCGGATGGTCACTTCTGTCATTGTGTCATTGATGATTGTTGACGGTGTCAGCCCCCATGGGTGTTGTTTGTCTGCACATGGCCAAAGTTATGTCTTATTTGCACTGCAGGATTTGGCTCCCCCAATTTATGTTGCAATGGGACACATACACTACTTTGCCACTGATGTGTTTGTTGTTCTGTGACCAGGAATCATCCATGCAGTTTGGCAGTTGCACCTCTTACTTTGTCAACACTTGCCTTTTGGTCACTGTGATGATGGGGGTTTGGACCCCATTGCCACAATGTTCAAAATGTGCTGCAGCTATGGACCCCACACTTGCCTTTTGGTCACTGTGATGATGGGGGTTTGGACCCCATTGCCACAATGTTCAAGATGTGCTGCAGCTATGGACCCCACACTTGCCTTTTGGTCACTGTGATGATGGGGGTTTGGACCCCATTGCCACAATGTTCAAAATGTGCTGCAGCTATGGACCCCACACTTGCCTTTTGGTCACTGTGATGATGGGGGTTTGGACCCCATTGCCACAATGTTCAAGATGTGCTGCAGCTATGGACCCCACACTTGCCTTTTGGTCACTGTGATGATGGGGGTTTGGACCCCATTGCCACAATGTTCAAAATGTGCTGCAGCTATGGACCCCACACTTGCCTTTTGGTCACTGTGATGATGGGGGTTTGGACCCCATTGCCACAATGGTCATGGCCTGCTTGCGTTGTGTGTGCCACACACATATTTGTGTGGCACATGTGCTAGGGGGTCACATTGTATGTTAGAAGTCATGTTCGGTGTTGTAGGCATTTGACACAGTCTACACACGCTTGTCATGGTGTTGGGGGGATGTCTTCTTCTTGCATTCCCTAGGTTGTGGTGTGCTGGTTGTGTCATGCATTGTCCATCCTATGGGTGGGGGTGGTAGTGGTGGTAGGCATCCTGCCCCCCTGGGTGAGGGTGGTAGTAGTGGTAAGCATCCTGCCCCCTGGCTAAGGGTGGTAGTAGTGGTAGGCATCCTGCCCCCTGGGTGAGGGTGGTAGTAGTGGTAGGCATCCTGCCCCCCTGGGTGAGGGTGGTAGTAGTGGTAGGCATCCTGCCCCCTGGCTAAGGGTGGTAGTAGTGGTAGGCATCCTGCCCCCCTGGGTGAGGGTGGTACTAGTGATAGGCATCCTGCCCCCCTGGGTGAGGGTGGTAGTAGTGGTGGGCATCCTGCCCCCCTGGCTGAGGGTGGTAGTAGTGGTAGGCATCCTGCCCCCTGGCTAAGGGTGGTAGTAGTGGTAGGCATCCTGCCCCCCTGGGTGAGGGTGGTACTAGTGGTAGGCATCCTGCCCCCTGGGTGAGGGTGGTAGTAGTGGTGGGCATCCTGCCCCCCTGGGTGAGGGTGGTAGTAGTGGTAAGCATCCTGCCCCCTGGCTAAGGGTGGTAGTAGTGGTAGGCATCCTGCCCCCCTGGGTGAGGGTGGTAGTAGTGGTGGGCATCCTGCCCCCTGGGTGAGGGTGGTAGTAGTGGTGGGCATCCTGCCCCCCTGGGTGAGGGTGGTAGTAGTGGTAGGCATCCTGCCCCCTGGCTAAGGGTGGTAGTAGTGGTAGGCATCCTGCCCCCCTGGGTGAGGGTGGTAGTAGTGGTAGGCATCCTGCCCCCTGGCTAAGGGTGGTAGTAGTGGTAGGCATCCTGCCCCCCTGGGTGAGGGTGGTACTAGTGGTAGGCATCCTGCCCCCCTGGGTGAGGGTGGTAGTAGTGGTGGGCATCCTGCCCCCCTGGCTGAGGGTGGTAGTAGTGGTAGGCATCCTGCCCCCTGGCTAAGGGTGGTAGTAGTGGTAGGCATTCTGCCCCCCTGGGTGAGGGTGGTACTAGTGGTAGGCATCCTGTCCCCCCTGGGTGAGGGTGGTAGTAGTGGTGGGCATCCTGCACCCCTGGGTGAGGGTGGTAGTAGTGGTAAGCATCCTGCCCCCTGGCTAAGGGTGGTAGTAGTGGTAGGCATCCTGCCCCCCTGGGTGAGGGTGGTAGTAGTGGTGGGCATCCTGCCCCCTGGGTGAGGGTGGTAGTAGTGGTGGGCATCCTGCCCCCCTGGGTGAGGGTGGTAGTAGTGGTAAGCATCCTGCCCCCTGGCTAAGGGTGGTAGTTGTGGTAGGCATCCTGCCCCCTGGGTGAGGGTGGTAGTAGTGGTGGGCATCCTGCCCCCTGGGTGAGGGTGGTAGTAGTGGTAGGCATCCTGCACCCCTGGCTAAGGGTGGTAGTAGTGGTAGGCATCCTGCCCCCCTGGGTGAGGGTGGTAGTAGTGGTAAGCATCCTGCCCCCTGGCTAAGGGTGGTAGTAGTGGTAGGCATCCTGCCCCCCTGGGTGAGGGTGGTAGTAGTGGTAAGCATCCTGCCCCCTGGCTAAGGGTGGTAGTAGTGGTAGGCATCCTGCCCCCCTGGGTGAGGGTGGTAGTGGTGGTAGGCATCATGCCACCCCTGGGTAGGGGTGGTGGTGCATATTCAGGCCCCTGTGTGCATATGTGGCATTGGTGATGGGCATCCCGCCCCTATGGTGCTGCTGTTGCTGGTGTAAGTATATTCTGCATCCCTGTGTGTGTGTGTGATGTGTCGTGTACGTGTTGTATGTGTTTTGTGGTTGGTGTCTGGCTTACCTTCTGCGCCGTACGCGTCCGTGCCTGTTCCGGTAGTAAATGTAGAATATTGGTATGATCGGGACGAAGGGATTCATGGTTGGTTCGTGTCGTTCGTCCTTCTCGTTGCTTCGCGTCGTCCTCGTCGCTTCGCCTCGTCGCTTCGCCTCGTCCTCGTCGCCTCGCGTCGTCCTCGTCGCTGCCGTGTTCGTCTCGGAGCCGTGGATCGTGTTGTGGCGCGAATCGGAGCTTATGTGCGCCTCTCCCGGATGCTTTGACGTGCCGTGCGTAGCGACGGGTTCGGCGCGTACGGAAAGCGCATCGTACTTGTCCGGCCGGACGGGGCTGCATTTTTCCTTCCGTGCGACTAGATTCGGCGTTTCCGGATTCGCCTCGGTCGGAGAACAGGACCTGGTTTGGGTGAGTACGGCTCGGCCGGATTCTTTGCTGTTGTGCGCATCGTACTTGCTCGTTCGGTGTGCTGTACGGATTGGTCGGGAAACAGGCTTTCGCATGGCTTTTTTCCCGACTGAATGGTATTGGGTGCGCCTCCGACCGAGATCGGAATCGGCCCCTCTGTATCTTGGAGCCAATAAAGATGTGGTACGAAAGTTGCAACTGGTTCAAAACGCGGCGGCCAGGCTGCTCTGCAAGGTCCCCAAAACTATTTCTATTTCAGGCGCCCTCAGTGATCTTCATTGGCTCAGGGTTGAGAGCCGCATAAAGTTCAAAGCCCTGAGCTACATGTTCAAAATCAAAAATGGTAAAGCGCCTCAATATTTGAATGCTCTAGTTCACTTTTACCTTCCTTCACGTTCCTTACGTTCTGCCACACAGGCTAATTTCAAGGTGCCTAGGATCAGGTTGTCCCGTATGGGCGCCCGGTCCTTCTCTTACCTTGACCCATCGATGTGGAACTCCCTTCCGATAGCACTTCGAACCAAAACTAGTTATGAGAATTATCGTAAGTGCCTAAAAACCTGGTTGTTCAATATGTAGATTTTTTTTCTCTCTTTCCCTCTGCATCCCACAGGCGGCGCCGGGAAACCCTTGGGTAGCTGTGCGCCTAATAAAATAAAATTAACATAAAATAACATAACAATGATTTGGTATCAGATGGGGAAAATGTTGAAGCCATCTTTTATATGTGATACCAAATGCTACAAGCTTCAGGCCCTGTTAAGTTGACATGAGAACCAGCATATACACGCTTGTGCTTTTCCATTCTGTTTAGATAAAAATGCTGCTGTAATGCAAGGCTTGCCTAAGGAACATTTGAGAACATGAGCAGGATGCTAGCCGCAAGTATTTCAGCATATCACATTTAGCAATATTTCTCGTACGTGCTATGATATTGCAATCATTTCAGTGGAAAAGTACCAAGGCTAATACAAATGCATTACAGTGGAAAGTCCCAAACTGTCATGTACTTCAGACACGTGGTCAGTATAGTATAGTTCGGACCATACATGGTATAGCATAGTCTAGGCCCTTGCTGATTGGACAGGTACACTCTGCTTAACTTGTGTTACGTGTATTATGACGATGCTTCCTATGTGGTTTGTGCCAATAAAAGCTGTGTAAGGGCGTCGCCTCTTTGGACACTCAGTGACTATGCTGGCTGTCTCCGTGCTGCACGTATTTGCATTATCTATTGGTCTCCAATAAATTCTGCTATCTTCTGTGCTGACAGAGAGATGTATCTGTGGTATTATTTCTATATTTCTATTTCAGCTTCAACAGTAGTACAGGGAGAAGCCCGCAGAGCGACCCTGTTGAAGGTGCAAGACAGACAGGCTGCCAGGACGTCAGCCTGCGGCCGTGCAGACACAGGCATGATGGTTGGGTGGGTGCCATAGAAAAGGCAGCAGCAGATCAACAAATGCCATAAGTAAAGAAACCTGTGGCAATCAATTAGAAACAATTGGGTCCCGAGAAATGAGTACGCTATTAAGGAGGCGGGCCTCGAATAACGAAAGAGGAGCGCCCCCTAATACAGAGAGGTCCACCACCATCCCGACCCTCCCCCACAAAATATGCTGGGAATGCCTAGGGCCCTGGGATAAGGAATTGGAACTAATGCATACAAATACCCACCTATATAGGCCCCTAAAACAGCAGCCACTGACTGTAGGCGTAACAAATGAAGAATATTTGCTGTATATAAAATACATCGCATGGGCGTGTCTAAGATGGCAATGCTCCTCGGCGGCACTCCGCACCCGGTCCAACAGCGTCCACATTCCCAGTCCGCTAGCACGCCACACCAGGGAGGCAGATTGACATGGAGGCCCCCGAAACATTTGGGAGGCCCCCGGGGCCCGCATCGGCCTGTCAAGCGCACCAGAGACAATGAAACTGACCGAACGTACGGACCTGAAAACAACCGACATGGTGTCCATGGGGTATATCAGGAACCGCACACACGGCACCCATGGCAATGAAGGGCCTCATAAGCAAGGATCATCCCCTAATGACCAACAAGCACCCTGCGGATGCAAACGAGGATAACCCCTAGGGCTTAATGAGCAAGCTGCAGTCAGCCTCCTGACATATTGTCGGCAGCCTGCTAGAGCTCCTGAACGCGGAGAGGCGCAAGAGAAGCCCCTAACATGCACAAGGGATGAGAAGCGTGCCCTTTAAATGGAAACCGGCTGGGGCCTGTGCAAGCAAGGACCGTGCCCTTCTGAAGGATGAGCAGTCTGATATCACAAGCGAGGATCATCCCCAGGCCCTAACGAGCAACTCATACCCAGCGCACTGGCGCTAGGTGCCAGGAGAAGAGGGCCCCTGAGTGCAGCTTGGCAAAAGAGAGGTTGTAAGTGAGCCAGGGTGGCCTCTGCCATACATGCAAGTCTAGAAGCGAGATTTCACCCCTAAAAGATAACAAGCAGGGGTCAGATGACCTGCTAGAGAGTCCAGGAAGTAAAACCTGCAGCCGAACCAATATTAATCCGGGGTTGGTCCAGAATGGTGGACAGCACCTGACTTAAACATGACAATGCACATCACCTAGGATACCACACTACAGACAGACAGACAGTTTGGCTCAGCAGGAAGCAAGGCCCCACTCCAACGTACAATAATGGGATCCCCAAATCTGGCAACCAATGCATCCTTATCAAAGCACAACTGACCCCGTGTCTAGGGGAGTAGTAAGGCATCCATTCCCAGGGCTCATCGACCTACACGCTGTGCCTATAAGACTTTAACTGCAAACAGACCCTCTGGGCCTACATAACCAAAGCAAGCCGCAAAGCTCCTGCACCCTCTCAGCCTCACCTCAACCATCCATGCGTCCTTTAAACATAGATCTGCAGGTTACGATTTGGCCACCATGGTTGGGCGAGTAGCTCCTTCCCCCATCCCATGCCTATCTGTTCAGATATCTCCCACAATTCCCACTCATGAACTCAGCAGTGTATAAGAACATGAGAGACAATATATTGAAGGGCATGCTTATTAAAGGCCTGATTTAATTCTTAGCGGCAAGGATACTCCGTCGCAATGGTGAGACAATATCCTTATTGCCAAAAATGCAATCCTCCCACCAAATTTAGATGCAGGTGGAGCTTGGCTTAATCACAGCAGAGACTACTCTGTCTCCATGAAGATTAAACCCCTCCGACGCCCTGCGGAGTAAGGGCTGTTGGAGGCAGACCTGTTATTCCATCCACCTAGTTTAAATGGGTGGAATTAGAGGTCAAGTTTCACAGCCTGTCACCGCCAGGAAAACCCTGCCAGTAAGGGGCCAGTAGCTAAACTGTTTACTAATACATTCAAGAGGAAAGTCTTCAGCATTTCCAATGAAATGGCCGGTAGACTCCTTGTCATACAGATATGTTTAAACAAACATACCTTCACGCTAGAGATGATCTATGCCCCCAATGAGAAACTGGACAAATTCCTTAAAGAAGAACTTTTCCTGATCAAGACCTCCCAAGATGAGGAGATTTTGTAGAGGGGAGACTTAAACATAGGTATGGACACTGCATTGGATAGATCGGTATAGTGGTTGGACCAGATATGAGCCGTAACAAAATCAAAAAGTGGAGTTGGGTGTGGAAACTTGGTCTGGTAGACACATGGCACACCCTAAATTCCACCATTAGAGACTACACCTTTTACTCTGTATCCTGTCAAACATACTCCATACTGGACAAGTTTTAGAAATAGCAAACATCCCGGCTAAGATACAACAGAATGAAATTGGCGACTCAGCCCTCTTGGACTGCTCGCCAATCCTCGTAAGAATAAGAGACCCCCATTCACTTAGCACAAGCCGCTCTTGTAGGTTCAACAACAACCTCATCTACAATGAACAATCACAAACCACCATACGAAAGGTGATCCAAAACTTCCGACAGGATAACGATAATACAGAAACTCATATATCCACTCTTTGAGACACTCTAAAGGTCATAATTTGTGGCAAGAGGATTACCCTAGCGGCAATACCCAACAGGAGATGAAAGATAAGAAGGTAGTACTGGAGGGAGAGTGAAAGATCTCGAATCTCTCCATAAACTAACTGGGGCGCATAAGGTTTAGTAGCAACTGTCACTGCCTAGACAACAGTTTAACCCTTTGGGTGCTCATGACGGAATGGTTCCGTCACGAGCACCAGTGCTCTTGTGCTCATGACGGAACCATTCCGTCATGAGTACAGGCTCAGAAAATCCCTCTGCTGCAGACAGCAGAGGGATTTCCCTTTTTTTTTTTACTTGGGAGGTGGGGAAGAGCTTCCCCAACCTCCCGAGGCCTATTTTTGGTTTTCCTTGCAATGACGATTGTGCGCATGGCGCGCTATCGTCATTGCAACGAAAACAAAACTGAAACTTAGTTTCAGTTTCACAGTTTCGGTGCTTGTGAGGCTATCTCAGCCCCCCGAGCACCGAAACACATGGGAGAGGTATCGTTGGAAAGGGGAGAATCTCCCCTTTCCAATGGTACCCTTCCCTAGTGGATCCCTGCTTGGGGATCACCCCAGGAGGGCGATCCCCAAGCAGGGATCCACCCACTAGCACCAGGGAGGGGGGAGCGGCCCCTTGGGCAAGGGCCTTTGCTCCCCCATAAATTCTTGGCACAGACAGTCTTTCTGCCCCCCCTGGGGTGCAGATGGGGGCAGTAGCCCTTAATTTGCCCTCCCCGGGGGTCAGAAAGCACCCTAGATGCCAGGGATTATTTTTCTATAGGCCAGGGGTGGGGGCTGCCCAGAATGGGCATCCCAATGCCCCCCACCCTACCCCCCAAAGAAGGCAAAAAACGTTCTGCCCCCAGGAGGCAGATGGGGGCAATAGCCCCTGATCTGCCCCCCGGGGGGCAGAAAGCCCAATAGTCACCAGGGTTTTTTGGGGTTTTTTCATAGGTAGGGGTGGGGGCTGCCCAGAATGGGCATGCCAATGCCCCCACCCAAAAAAGAAAATGGTACAGTCTTTCTGCCCCCCCCTGGGAGGCAGATGGGGCAATAGCCCCTTATCTGCTCCCCCCCGGGGGGGGGGCAGAAAGCCCACAAGGTACCAGGGATTTTTTTCTCTCCAAATTTCAGGGTGGGGGCTGCCCAGAATGGGTATGCCAATGCCCCCACCCCCCCTCAAAAATGCCACAGTCTTTCTGCCCCCCAGGAGGCAGATGGGGGCAGTAGCCCCTGATCTGCCCCCCAGGGGGGTGGGGGCAGAAAGCCCACAAGGCACCAGGGATTTTTTTTTTAAATATACGTAGGGGTTGGGGCTGCCCAGAATGGGTATGCCAATGCCCCCACCCCAAAATAAAATTGCCACAGTCTTTCTCCCCCCCCAGGGAGGCAGATAGGGGCAAAAGCCCCTTATCTGCTTCTCGGGGGGGCAGAAAGACCAATAGGCATCAGGGAATATATATTTTTTTTATTCAGGGGTGTGGGCTGCCCAGAATGCCCCCACCACGCCCCAAAAAATGCTACAGTCTTTCTGCCCCTCCAGGAGACAGATGGGGGCAGTAGCCCCTGATCTGCCCCCCAGGGGGCATCAGAGAGCCCACTAGGTGCCAGCGATTACGCTGGCTTTTTTTTATGCGTGGGGGTGGGGGCTGCCCATAATGGGCATACCAATGCCCCCACCCCCCAGGACAAATATCCACAGTCTTTCTGCCCCCCATGGGGGAATATCGGGGCAAACACCCCATTTCACCCCCCCAGGCGGCAGAAAGCCCACTAGGCACGGACTTGTTTTTAGCAATGTGCCTACCTGTGGATTTTGGGACTTAGGGATACCTCACTTGTGTGGGTGTCCAATGCAGAATTGGCTAAAAACGTAGTTTTAAAAAAATGTAGCGCTTAGAATTCTCGGTGCTATACCCTTAATCCCTATGTTTTTGGCTCTTCCCAGTCACAGGCCCTTGCCCCACCCACACAAGTGAGGTATCATTTTACTCGGGGGGGAACATGAGTTTTTGGTCCCGGGCTTGGCGGCCATCTAGGGAAACCTACCAAACCCACAAATTTCTGAAAACTAGAGACCCGGGGGAGTCCAGGGAGGTATGGCTTGCGTGGATCCCCCAACGTTTCCATACCCCTTATCCCCTGCAAACCTCAAATTTAGATGAAAAAATCAAATTTTTCTCAAATTTCTGTGTGCGAAAGTTGTAGGATCACCGGGCTGACACAAATTTCCTACCACCCAGCGTTCCCCCAGGTCTCCCAATAAAAATGGTACCTCACTCTTGTGAGTGGGTCAAGTACCCGCGACAGGCAAGGGCCCAAACCGTATTGTGGAGACATCAAAATTACCTATCACAAAACGATCTGCTTTTGCAAGGGGGGTCATATGAGTTTTTGGTCCCGGGCTTGGCGGCCATCTAGGGAAACCTACCAAACCCACACATTTCTGAAGACTAGAGACCCGGGGGAGTCCAGCGAGGTATGGCTTGCGTGGACCCATGGCTGGGTCCAAACTGGAATGGCATGGTGAGCAAAAAAACGATGGATTTAGGCCTAGATCTCTGTACTGGGGTGAATGTACATTCAGACATTGTTCTGCATTCTGTCCATCAATTGTTGTTTTTGTCACCCCGAGTGGGACGGGTATGCCCAGACGTGGGTCCCGTGCTCTCCATGCCACTGGAGTCAAGCTATCCTGGCTGATGAGGGCTGAAAGCCCGAAACCGGTCCTAGGATGCTGGTTTCCAGTCCAGGGAGGACCTGGCCTGGCAGTTCGGGCTGTACTGTTCCCATTGGGCGCAGGGCCAAGACTGATTTGCATATGGCTGGGTCCAAACTGGAATGGCATGGTGAGCAAAAAAAGATGGATTTAGGCCCAGATCTCTGTACTGGGGTGAATGTACGACATTGTTCTGCATTCTGCCCATCAATTGTTATTTTTGCGTGGACCCCCCAACGTTTTCCTACCCAGAATCCCCTGCAAACCTCAAATTTAGCTGAAAAAATCAAATTTTTCTCAAATTTCTGTGTGGGACAGTTCTGGAATCTGCATGGATCCACAAATTTCCTACCACCCAGGGTTCCCCAAGGTCTCCTGATAAAAATGGTACCTCACTCGCTTGGGTGGGTCAAGTACCCGCGACAGGCCAGGGCCCAAAACATATTGAGAAGACATCAAAATTACCTATCACAAAACAACCTGGTTTTGCTAGGGGTGTCACCTGGGTTTTTGGCCCATGGCTCGGCGGCCATCTTGGGAAACTACCAAACCCACACATTTCTGAAAACTAGACACCCGGGGGAGTCCAGCGAGGTATGGCTTGCGTGGATCCCCCAAAGTTTTCCTACCCAGAATCCCCTGCAAACACCAAATTTAGCTGAAAAAACCACATTTTCCACATATTTATGTGTGGAATCACCGTGCCGGCACAAATGTCCCACCCCACAGCATTCCACTCAGTCTCCCGAGTAAAATGATACCTCACTTGTGTGGGTGGGGCAAGGGCCTGTGACTGGGAAGAGCCAAAAACATAGGGATTAAGGATATGGCACCGAGAATTGTAAGCGCTACATTTTTTTAAAAATAGGTTTTTAGCCAATTCTGCATTGGACAACCACATAAGTGGGGCATCATTTTACTCGGGAGACTAAGGGGAACGCTGTGGGGTAAGACATTTGTGCCGGCACAGTGATTCCACATAAAAATATGTGGAAAATGTGGTTTTTTCAGCTAAATTTGAGGTTTGCAGGGGATTCTGGGTAGGAAAACGTTGGGGGATCCACGCAAGCCATACCTCGCTGGACTCCCCCGGGTGTCTAGTTTTCAGAAATGTGTGGGTTTGGTAGTTTCCCAAGGTGGCCGCCGAGCGAGGGGCCAAAAACCCAAATGACCCCCCCTTGCAAAAACAGGTTGTTTTGTGATAGGTAATTTTGATGTCTTCTCAATACGTTTTGGGCCCTTGCCTGTCGCGTGTACTTGACCCACCCACGCGAGTGAGGTACCATTTTTCTCAGAAGACTTTGGGGAATGCGGGGTGGGTGGAATTTTGTGGATCCACACAGATTCCAGAACTTTCCACCACAGAAATATGTTAAAAATGTGTTGTTTTTTTTACAAAGTTTGAGGTTTGCAAGGGATTCTGGGTAACAGAACCTGGTGAAAGCCAGACAAGTCACCCCTTCCTGGATTCCCCTGGGTGTCTAGTTTTGAAAAATGTATAGGTTTGCTAGGTTTCCCTAGGTGCCGGCAGAGCTCGGGTTCAAAATCATTTTTCTCTGAAGACTTTGAGGAATGCGCGGTGGGTGGAATTTTGTGGATCCACACAGATTCCAGATCTTTCCACCATAGAAATGTGAGGAAAATGTGTTTTTTTTTACAAAGTTTGAGGTTTGCAAGGGATTCTGGGTAACAGAACCTGGTGAGAGCCAGACAAGTAACCCCATCCTCAATTCCCCTGGGTGCCTAGTTTTCAAAAATGTATAGTTTTTCTAGGTTTCCCTAGGTGCCGGCAGAGCTAGGGTTCAAAATCTACAGCTAGGCACTTTGCAAAAAAAGGGTCAGTTTTCACTGTGAAAATGTGGTGTGTCCATGTTGCGTTTTGGGCTGTTTCCTGTCGCGGGCACTAGGCCTACCCACACAAGTGAGGTATCGTTTGTCTCGGAAGACTTTGAGGAATGCGCAGTGGGTGGAATTTTGTGGATCCACGCAGATTCCAGAACTTTCCACCACAGAAATGTGAGGAAAATGTGTTTTTTTTGCAAAGTTTGAGGTTTGGAAGGGATTCTGGGCAACAGAACCTGGTGAGAGCCAGACAAGTCACCCCATCCTGGATTCCCCTGGGTGTTTAGTTTTCAAAAATGTATAGTTTTGCTAGGTTTCCCTAGGTGCCGGCAGAGCTAGGGTTCAAAATCTACAGCTAGGCACTTTGTAAAAAAAGGGTCATTTTTCACTGTGAAAATGTGGTGTGTCCACATTGCATTTTGGACCGTTTCCTGTCGCGGGCACTAGGGCTACCCACACAAGTGAGGTACCATTTTTCTCGGGAGACTTTGGGAAATGCGGGGTGGGTGGAATTTTGTGGATCCGCGCAGATTCCAGAACTTTCCACCACAGAAATGTGAGGAAAATGTGTTTTTTTTTTACAAAGTTTGAGGTTTGCAAGGGATTCTGGCTAACAGAACCTGGTAAGAGCCAGACAAGTCACCCCATCCTGTATTCCCCTGGGTGTATAGTTTTCAAAAATGTATAGGTTTGCTAGGTTTCCCTATGTGCCAGCAGAGCTAGGGTTCAAATTCTACAGCTGGGCACTTTGCAAAAAAAGGGTCTGTTTTCACTGTGAAAATGTGGTGTGTCAACGTTGCGTTTTGGGCCGTTTCCTGTCACGGGCACTAGGCCTACCCACACAAGTGAAGTACCATTTTTCTCGGAAGACTTTGGGGAATGCGGGGTGGGTGGAATTTTGTGGATCCACGCAGATTCCAGAACTTTCCACCACAGAAATGTGAGGAAAATGTGTTTTTTTTTACAAAGTTTGAGGTTTGCAAGGAATTCTGGGTAACAGAACCTGGTGGGAGCCAGACAAGTCACCCCATCCTGGTTTCCCCTGGGTGTCTAGTTTTAAAAAATGTATAGGTTTGCTAGGTTTCCCTAGGTGCCGGCAGAGCTAGGGTTCAAAATCTACAGCTAGGCACTTTGCAAAAAAAGGGTCCGTTTTCACTGTAAAAATGAAGTGTGTCCACGTTGCGTTTTGAGCCGTTTCCTGTCTCGGGCATTAGGCCTACCCACACAAGTGAGGTACCATTTTTATCGGGAGACTTCGGGTAACACAGAATTGTAGAGCAACTGTTATTACCTATTGACTTTCGATGCATTTCTGCCTTCCAAATGAAAGACAATGTATAAAAAAGAAGTCACTTTGAAAAATGTCCTATAATTCTCATGCTAGTATGGGTACTCACAATTTCGGAAATGTGCAAATAGCTACTGTTTCTAAACTTTATATTTTGTTCCAATTTCAGAAATACATAGGTGTCTTTCATCCCGATTTTTCACTATATTGATTTTCCCAAATTAATTGCTATATACCCAGTACATAATAAAAAACCATTGCAAGACGCTGCTCAGTTATTGGCTCTGGGTTCGTCGGGTTCTTGGTGAACCTACAAGTCCTATATATCCCCACAACCAGAACGGTATATTGCTTTCTAAACATCTGTCATAATTAGAAGAAGTTACAGGTGAAAACGTTGACACAAATGGCTGTTTTTTTCTACTCATTTTCAATTTTTCCTATTTTCAACTGTTAGTTTCTATAAAGAAACCTTGAAGGATCTACACAAATGACCCCTTTCTGAATTCAGAATTTTGTCTACTTTTCTAAAATGTATAGCTGTCCAGGATCCATTATTGCTTTCATACCCATTTCTTCCATTAACTGGAAGAAGGTTGAAAGCACAAAAAGGAAAAATAGGCTATGTCCCAGTAAAATGCCAAAACTGTGTAAAAAATGTTGGTTTTCTGAGAAAAGTCTGTCAGTCCCTGAAAGCTGGGAAAATTGTGATTTCAGCACCACAAACCCTTTGTTGATACCATTTGCAGGGAAAGAAACAGACGCTTTCATTTGCAGCACTTTTTTCCCATTTAAAAAAAAAAAAAATCTGGGTCCCCTCCAGGGGAATCCACAAACCCTGGGTACCTTTAGAATCCCCATGATGTTGGAAGAAAAGAACGCAAATTTGGTGTGGATACCTTATGTGGTCAAAACGTTACAGGGGCCTAAGCGCGAACTACCCCAAATAGCCAAAAAAAGGCTTACCACAGGGGGGAAAAGGCCTAGCAGCGAAGGGGTTAAGGCTCTAGATGTGGAAAAAGCCGATTACACACTACAACATCTATGGCAGAAATAATACAAGCTGCAATGTTGCTCAGTTGTAAACTGAGAGCTAAAGCACATAAAGGGAATGTTGACCAAATTACCAACACTAGAATTGAGCAACTGCCTGCAGACAACGACATAACCCAGAACTTTTGACAATTTTACACCAACCTATATGCAACAGATTTCTTACTCGAGGCAAGCATAGAGTCCTACCTATCCCCTATCCTGACCCTGGTCCTAACCCAGTAGCAAGCTAAAAGCTTAGACTCAGATATCAGGATAAAGGAGGTGATCTCCAGGATATCCAAACTGCAGCTCAATAAAGCTCCTGGTCCAGACAGCTACACGCCCATGTTGTATAAGACTTTCTGCCCGCTAATTGCACTGATTTTAATTCACCTGTACAATGCCTTTGCATCAACAGGTTCCCTCACCGATACAATGAATGAAGCGGTCATTACATTGCCCCCACACCCAGTAAGGACCCAACATTTTGCATGTCCTACAGGCCCATACGCCTACAAAACATAGATGTCAAGGTGTTTACAGGCATTGTGACACTGTGGCTTAACACTTACATGTGAAGCTAGTGGACTGTCATCATTCCCTGAGAGGGGCTCCAGTGACAACACCAAACGAATCCTGCACTTCCTTGATAAAGTCACTCTCATCAAGAAAACAGCCCTCTTACCCTCAATAGACACTGAAAAGGCAGTTGATCGCATCCACTGGCTCTTCAGAAAGGAGATTCTAACTAAGCCTTGCATAGATTCAAAGTTTAAGAAGTGAGAACTATGCGGCCATGCTCAACTGATAGCCAGAGTTAAAGTAAGCAGAGTGACCGTAGAACAATTTGCTGTGCATAGGTGCACAAGGCAGGGCTGCCCATTATGGCCATTCCTCTTTGCTCTCTATATGGAGCCTCTGGCTGAAACCATTAGATCCAATGCTGTAATCACAGGGCTACTGTAGGAAAGTGGGTTTCTGTTGCAGTACCCATCACCCCCATGTTTTGCCTGGCTTTTGATGCATCTTTAACTGTAGGGTACTGGGTTCCTGCTAATAGGGTTCCCAGTACCAGTGTTGTTGTTCTAATATTGTACCACGATTGGCACAACTTCAGACCCCTCTATAAGTTCCTAGTAAATGGTCCCCCTGGTACCTATGGCATTGGAACTGAAGAGGGTCCCCTAGGGACCCCCTCACCAAGGCCATGCAAATTGCCACTGCAGCCTGCATGCCTTGGTGCAGAGAAAAACGACATAGTTGACATGCCACACTGCCTGGGTGCCATGTGAAGCAGTGCTGCCTAAGGTATAGGTAAGTCACCCCTCTCGCAGGCCTTACAGGCCCTAGGGCAGGGTGCACTATATCTCAGGTTTGGGCATATCTGCATGAGAAAATATGCCCCTACAATATTTAAGTCTATTCTTAATATTGTAAGTCTAGGGAAGCCATAGAGAGTACATGGGCTGAAAACTCGACAGCTCAAGTTCTCCAGCACCATGAAGGCTTTACTGAACCCAGGAGTGTTTGGTACCAAACAATTCATCTTTATAAACCTACACTGATGCCAGTGTTGGATTTATTAAAACATATACTCAGAGGGCACCTCAGAGGTGCCCCCTTAAAACCTACCAACCCTTGTGTGGTCTCTGACTGGCTTTAGGCAGCCTGCCACCACCAGACATGTTTCTGGACCCCTGGGTCGAGAGCCCTTGCTCTCTGAGGCCAGAAACAAAGCCTATCCTGGGCAGAGGTGTCACACCTCCTCCCCTAGGCTGAGAACAGTGCTCAAGAGGGAAGCTTCAAAGGCCTTGCTGCCTTGTGATGCGACCCCAGACTGCTGCTAGCAGCAGATGGCAGCCCCCTGTTCAAACCCTCACTTTTGGCGGGAGAACCGGCAAGAAAATGTAGTGACACTAGGAGGTGTGCCCCACTTCACCAACTCCTCCCATCAGGTGCTGGAGGCGAAGTGAGGCGCATATTTCAGTGCCCACCATCTTGAAGATGGTGGGACATCCAATCAGGGCTAGGGCTGTGCCTCCCTCCCACAGGAAGGCAGCATAATAGAGGGTATACACACCCCAGGTAAGGAACCCATTGGTCCCTACCTGTCACCCCCCTGTAACGGCCCTAAATCTAGTATTTAGGTGGCAACCCCAGACCCTGAGATCACATTCCTGATGACCTACGAAGCCTGGATTCATGCCGAAGAGCCGCAACAGCAAGAAAGAAGAAGGACCAGTGTCTGACTCTGCATCAGCCCTGCCGGCCTATCTGATGCCTTTCGCCCTTGCTACAAAAAGTCTGCTTATCCTGTAGGCCCAGCGACCTCCAAAACCCTGGATGGACTGCCTGCCTTCTATAAAGATCAAGAAACTCCCGTAGACAGCGGACCTGTCCAAGAAGAAACCAACTTTAAAACCAAAAGAGCTCTGCCCTGAGGAACTGCAAAACTGCCTCTGGATCCACCTCTGCACCCGACGCCCACAACTCGAGTCCAAGTGGCCCACAGGTCCTGCAAAAGTTCCCCAGCGATTCTGAGCCAGAGTCCACCATGGGATGACCACTGCCGGACTCTACATCGGTGCCTGCAGTCTCAATCCGAAGACTCCCCCTGACTGCGACCTGCCCGGTAAGCAGTTCCAGATGCAAAAGGACACCCCTGCACCCGAAGGCCCTGGGCCTTGGGGAGCTTGACAAACTGTGTCCCTATGCCCCTTAGCATCAGAACTAAACTGGGCAGCTGTGGGTTTTCTTCGTTCAGCCTCCTGGCCCGAGCTTGCAGTCTTTCTCCTAAACATATCTCCCCCATTGATTTGTATTGGGCGTCTGACGCTGTGTTGGCACTCTGCACCCGGCCGCCCCAGTGCTGCTGAGGATGTGAGGGGGTTACTGCCTGCTTGCTCAGATCCTCATCTGCAAGTCTACTCAAACCTCCCTCGTTCAGGTGCAAGAAAAAAGGTGGCAAATCTTTGGCTGCTCTTGGATCCAAAGCCTGGAATCTCCTACCTAGTCATCTGAGATCCACGCAATCAGAACCTCTTTTCAGAAAACTATTAAAAACCTGGATTTTTGCAGCTCCTGATTCGCTGTGCTTTTCACTCATTTGATTATTCCGATCCGGCTATTCAAGTCTCCTGAAACCTAGCTAGATTTCTGCTTAGCGCCATGATGCTCCTTCTGAGCGATAGCTGCGCTTTATAAATTATAAATATAATATAATACAATACAAGTTTGGCGCTGCCTTATGGCCTCCTCTGTGCTTATCTTAAACCCCGGAGATTGAGTCCTGACACTGCTTTACTCACCTGTGAGCAGCGCAACTTTGATCACCCCAGCCTTCATTGGTTATCATTCGGTGCCCAACCCCTAATTTGACCTTTGCACCAGGCCGCACCAGTGCCACTGGCGGTGCACTCTTTGTACTAATTTGAACCTTGTCTGGTGTTGACCTGAAACCCCGAAAACTGGATTTGTAAGTCTTGTACTTACCTTCAAAATTGCATTCTTGTTTTCCTCCCATAGGTTAACATTGCTGAACTGAAAAATCGCAGTGTCCACATTTCAAAGTGAAAAGTATTTTTATTGAAAAACGTACTTATCTTTTAACGTATATCTTGGTCTTAAAATAAATCTTGAAAGAAACTTATTTTAATAAAATTGGTGTGGATCTCCTTTTTGAGTCGTGTGTCATTTATTAGTCACTGTGTGTATAACAAATGTCTTACATTGCTCTGTGTTAGGCCTAAGGCTGCCCGACCACACTACCACAAATAGAGCACTTTGGGATTACATTGAGCCCTTTACACATCTGAGGGAATCTCTGGACTCTTTACACAATATAACCAATACTTGGTATATCACATAAAGAGCCAGCTTCCTATAGATACAAATTGACAACCACAAACACAAATTGGCCATTGACGTACCGGTGACCTTGCATAACCCCATGAACTTGATCCCCACATTGCTCACTGACTTGGAAGCATTCAGATGGGTATTGGGCTTCAGAATAAACATCCAGAAATCCCAGGTTTTGAACCTCAGTACCTCTACAGAGCCTCTTCCCACTAACGTGGGAACCATGTACAATACTTAGGGGTCAAGATATGTCCTACTATCAAGATATGTCCTACCATCAATAGAATGGCATCCCAAAGAGCCTCTGATTTATTAACATGCATCCAAAGGGACCTACAGTCCTGACAACTAGACGGTCTGTCATGGCTGGATAGGATTGTGGCGATTAAAATACTACTTCTGCCTAAAATCATTCATGCAAACGATACCAGTACAGACCCAATAGAAAGCTTTATCTGGGAAGGTAAAAAGCCGCAATTGGGAAAGAAACATGCCTACCTATCCCTGGAGGGAGGAGGTCTGAGTATCCCCAACCTCATGAATTACTACCTAGCAGCCCACATCAGGAATACCATATAATGGAATAGAACCGTCCCCGATAAATATTGGTGCTTCATACATCAGTACATAGCAGCTATATATATTTGAAAAGTCCCTGGTTAACCAAGAAACACAGGCCATGAGGCGTCTACTCCTTTACAGTTACCAGAGCCATAAAGAGCGTGTGGGACTGGGTGGCCATCCTGAGAAGTCTCTCATCCATGCCCTCTCCACTGACTCCCATAATCAGCAACCCGGACTTCTCCCCTGCCATTGCTGGTAATACCTACTAAGAATGACAGAAAGCTAACTGCAAAAGGAAAGGAGGTGTTTATAGTGCTGAAGGAATTCAATCATTTGCACAGCTAAATGCTGACTTTGAATCAGATACTGGGTAACTCACCCCTCCATTAAACCACTCACAAATAGACACTTACTCCCTTTGAAAAATGGGTCATCACAAAACCAAATGACAAACACATTCTGTCCAGTTTCTATGAAATGCTTCTGGTCCGCGACACCCACCAGGAAATCTGCCACGAAAATGAGGTGGGAAGCAGAAGTAGAACATACTCTCTCCAATGAAGAATGATCTAGCATATCCTTTAGAACTTGCACTTCCGATATTAGTCACACCGGGAAAGAGGCCATGTTAAAAACCACACAATACTGAACTACACCCCCTTCTATATCAATAAATTGAACCCAACAGAGCCATCCGCTTTCTTGAGGAAGTGCGGAGCGAGGGCACCCTGACTCACTTGCTATGGCGATGCCCCAAACAAAAATGATACAGGCAGAAAGTCCTAATATAAACACGATCTTTTATATGGATATACCCCAATTCCCTGCATAAATCCTCCTCAGCCTCCCTAATAAACACACATACCCCCTGCAGTCCAGGCAAGGTGGAGCAATATTGCTGGCCCTCTGCGCCGCTATGTGAAAAGCTACAATAGTTCTGTCAGGAAAGAGCAATTGTTTCACAAACAATAAATAAATCATAAAGTAGCACGTCTATTCAATGCAGTTGGAACACGAAGACAACGGCAAGTAAGTACTTGCAAAAATATTACTTTATGTTAAATAGAGCAATCATCATGTATATTTACAGGTATTTACAAGGCTGTCAAAATTCAATGCAATATTGGAGTGACATATAATATAGTGACAATGAGTGCTCAGTGACAGTGGTGCAGTGCATATCATATAAACAAAGGTGAGAATAGATTATGTACAAGTTATCAAGGGAAAATAAGCTAAAGGTGGTCAGAACAACGAAGAGGACAATATCTCTGGTGAATATCACACTTGCTTATTGGTTTGAGACCCAGAGACTTGATAGAGCTGAGCCATACACTATCGTTGACGTTTCGACCCTGACAAAAGCGTTATTGAACAAGTGTCATGGCGAGTCTTCTTCAGGACAAGGGGAAAGAAAGACAGCCTGAAAGCAAGAAAGGTAAGTATCAATGGGAGTGTTCCAACTAGTAAGGGCAAAGAGATAACAGGGGTAGCAATCACGAGCTACTCACCCATCATGGGGGTAGATGCCCTTAGCCGTCCCTCGCTGAGTGAAGGCTGCCAATAATCTATAGAAAATTGGAAGGATTGATTATAATTCCATCCAATGGGGCGGGGGATCAAGAGGTCAATAAGTACAGTCGGAGAGTCTTACCTGAAAATTTCAGGAAGGCTCTAAACTGATGATACAATCCAGAAGGTCTTTGAGATCTAAAGGTAATCATGCAAGGTAAATTAAATTAAAGGCCATGAGTGTGAATGATACACTGATCAAACCCCATAAGGGCCGTGTAAGGAGAATGCTTACCTAGGCCTGTGGTGACACGAGTGGGCTGTTAAGAGGTAATCAGCCGATAGGTGAGGCAAAATGAATTAAGATCCCCACTGCATTGCCAGTCATAAATCCTGCAATTAAGGGATCGTATGGGGAATTAACGCTGGGTTAAAGGAGATTAACAACGGCAAAAATGGGACTTAGCAGTGCTATCCCGCTTACCTGGCAGTACGCGTTCACACCAAGGCAGTCTTGAGGGGGACTGCCCGACTCGCGGTTAAATAAAGAACCGGGAGCGGCTCACGTTGAGCGGCGCACGTAGGTGGCGTGCGCGGCGTGTAGCAGCAGCTGGATGCTGCCTACCGAGTCATCGCGAACGCCTCAGCATCACGGATGTGATGTCAAGTCTCACTGGAAATGTGGTTGTTGTAATGAATAACGAAAACAAAGGGTCTGAAACAGAATTCATTCTGGTCGGACGAGAGTAAGCTATCGCCAGCGATGTTGGTTATGTGCATACAGTACATCAAAGAACAAAGCTAAAATCGAAAACGAAAACTAAGGGTCAGAATCAGAATTCATTCTTGTCGGACGGGAGTAAGCTTGTGCCCGCAATGTGAAGCAGTTCATTACTGAGTGTAGGCATACAGTACATCAAAGATTATAATTACAATAAAATGTGAAGCAGTTCATTACTGAGTGTAGGCATACAGCACTTCAAAGATTATTATCATTACAATAAAAAACATGAAGCCACTGGCGGTTGATCATACAACAGATTTTTCATATAAGAATGGTGCTACTGAGCGTATGTGTATTTTAGGTAGCAAACTATATGGGTAATCGTTGCTTAACCAAAAGTGAACCACATGACATTAGTCAATATGCAATGTACAATATACAATGTTAAAATTGGGCTATAGAACGAAGTAACAGGTCAAAACTATAGAAAGCACCTGAGACCAAACCGTCTGGGATGGACCGCACAGATTAGTCATACAGCAAGCATTCAGATTCAGAGTACAAGCGGAGGCATACTGATGATATGCGGGATTATACAGTATCACAACTGACCCATTTGTTTTGAGGTCTCCTCCAGTTCATTCAACCCATTGTCAACTGTGATCAGAGAATGTATCCACTTGCACTCTTTGAAGTTTAGGGATGTCGCAATTGCACCACCTCTTGGGTGTGAACGTATTTTTTACCACCATCTTAGGCTTTCAGGTGTGAGACCCATGGTGTTAAAATGCTCAACTAGTGGGGCACCTTGTACTTTGCATTTCAGCCTGCTCATGTGCTGCAGTACCCTCGCCTTCACCTTCTGTGTATTTGTCCTACATATAGCTTGTCGCAAGGACATTTAATTGCGTATATGACATTTGTACTGTTGCAATTCGTGTGTAAGGGAAGATTGTATGTTCTGTTCTGGTACGTGAATGATGTGCCTTCCACAGTTTGAGAACAAGCCTTGCAATGGACTCATTTATGATGTCCGGTCAGGGGAGGCAAACTCAGCTGGCTTCTGATATCGGGTGGTTTAGGTGGCTCTAGATAGACTTTGACCACAAGATCCTTGATGTTCTTGCCTCTCTTGAATGCGAAGAATGGATCCTCAGTCGTGCCCAGTTCACTGGAAACCAAATTCCAATATTTTTTCACAATCTGCTTGATTTCATTGCTTCTAGGATTAAACGTGGTGACACATACGATGTTTTCTTGTCCTGAAGCTTTGGGTTTCACTTGCAGGAGGAGGTCATGAGGGCAATACCAGGCTCATTTTCTTGCTCGTTTGAGCAATCCCATCGGGTATCCTCTCTCCTTAAGGCGTTTGGTGAGGGTCTCCGTCTCTTTGAAGAAGTCCACCCTACGGGTACAATTTCTCCTGAGCCTGAGAAACTGCCTGTAGGGCAGGTTGTCCCTTAGGCTTCTCGGATGGTGTGAGTCATATTTGAGCAATGTGTTTTGTTCCGTTGGTTTCCTGTATAAGTCCTCTGCGCCGCTAAGCAAGTGATCACCACCCAAAGGGGAAGTGAGGTGGCCTCAGAATACGACGCCTGGTTGCACAGACTGTGGGAGCATAGACATAAATGGATCATAACAGGGGTAACGGGCAGCCTCAGCAATGTAAACTTGTAAAATATGCCTTCCTGCCAAATCCAGAAAGCACACTGGAGGGGCTACTGGACAAACTGTATGCTTTGAGCCAAGGTTTGCAGAAGTACTTCCTGCAGGAAAAGATCTAGGTAGGCATTGGAGCAGAAAATTGACATGGCACCAATAGAAGTAAATTTACTAAGATCTCAAGAAAATATTGAATAAAGTGGGGTCTGTGAAACAATCGGCTAGAGACAACAGAGGAGCAATAAAAACATTACAAATGAAGGTAAAGCAAATTCAGATTACTGATGGCCAGAGCAGAAGATGCACAGCAAGGAGAAACAATATAAGGATTGTGGAAATATTGGAATGGAGTGAAGGCCCTGGCACTGAATTATTTGTAGAACAATGGATTGTGAATGAGTTAAAACCTAAATAACTGGGTGGCCAGGCGGTATAACATGGCAGACGCACCTTAGCGGAGCTCCCTGTAGCCCGAGCCTAATCCTTCACTAATCCTGACAATCCCTTCACTCTTACACAGCTACGTGTAGGCGAAAACTCCTGCATGCCTGTTTGACGCCTGTAGCTGGGACCGGGGCTGTTTTCTGTGCTGTTAGCGGCCGTTGTGAGGGCTGGCGAGGTGCGGCCTGCAGGAGTGGGGCTGGCAGATTGCCCACGAGACGGCTGGAGAGCTGCGACCCGAGCGGTGCCAGTCGGAGGGCGGAGGCAACCACGGACGACGCAGTAGCTGTGACCGGGGAGGTGAGCCCGTCGGGGGTTGCGGCTGGGGGCCTCGGGGTCGGCAGCCTTTATTCCTGCCTCACGGTGTATCGGCGGCTGATCCGGGCCGCGGCGGGCAGTTGACCGCGGATCCCCGGTGCTCCCCGGGGCCCCGGCTGCACGGCTGGCCGGCCTTGCTTGGTGCCCCCCCCCTCAGTTATTCTTCATTTCTGAGCTTGCTGCAGTGCGGGGGGCGAGCCGGGACCCCCTGCTCAGTGACTAGGCACCTGTCAATCGGCGCGCTGTCTCAGCAGCCGTGTCGGGCCGCGGCGGACGGCCTGGCGGCCTTTCATGCAATGGCGCTGGCTGGGACCTGCCGGGGTGACGTGCGGCCTTCAAGCAGCTGGGGACGCCCCGGCTTCCACGTAAAACCATCAATTTGGCCGGGCGGAGCCAGAGATACGGCTGCTGTGGGCTGCAGGAGGTCCAATGTACACTCGGGGCGACTGCTGACAGAGTGCTGGGCTCTGCCCTATGTTGGGGCCTGGCAGGGCGAAGCCGACCAAGGGGGCCACCTTCCCTGATGATGACTTGCTTGCCCGGGGCCTCCTTCTGTGGCAGATCCCAGATGTGAGGGCGTGGCCACCATTACACAGTTCTTACCGGTGGGACACGTGAGTTGGGGAGACTTAAACTGGCTCTGCTTTTTCCTGCTGCCCCTCTATGTGGAGGTGCTGTTTGGGGCGGCTGCTGGACCACTGCTGCCCTGGGATGTGGTGCTGCGGAGCCCAGACATACCTGGCGGCCCTCCCTCTTTGGAATACTGTGTGGTTACCTGGCGGATGTGAGTGGGGATGGAGGGGTAAGATAGGCACCCGATAGGGGAGGTGGGTGCGCCCCGTTCATGGAAGCGGCTGGACTAGGTTCGGTGCGACTTGTGGACGTGGTGGCCCCCCCTGGCCATTCCCCCCCCCGGTGACTGAGTGAAGGGGGAGCGGAGTCCCTGTGACCCGCATTGGACAGCGCTTTAGTGGATTCTCCGGGCGTGAGAGCGGAGGCGCCGCGTCATACACATCCCCGCGACATGGCCAAAGACAAACCTACTGGAATGGCGCCCAAACAAAGCACGTTGGATAAGTTCACTGGGGCGGTGGCTCAAGGACCTAGCCAAGGGGATAATGACGCGGCTATGCCTAACAATGCAGCGCTGCTTGCGGCTATTACGCAGTCCCGTGAGACTCTCGAGGCCAAGATTGGGGCCGTTGGATCCGACGTCGTGCTCCTTCGACAGGATCTTAGAAACGCCGTGCAGCGGATTACAGAGACGGAGTCCCGAATTTCGACCTTGGAGGACACGGTGACCGGCCTCCAAAAGAAAGTCTCCGCCCGTGAGACACTGACGAGGGGCCTGGCGACGAGGGTAGAAGATGCAGAGGGGCGCGCTCGCCGCAACAATCTTCGCTTTGTTGGGTTCCCCGAGGGCTGCGAGGGTAGCAGAGTCGAAGATTTCCTGTCTAAATGGCTGCTGGACTGGCTCCCGCCCGACGTGGTCTCCCCCTGCTTTATAATCGAGCGCGCACATCGGGCGCTAATGCAGAAGCCGCCGGGTGCACGGCCCGACCGATCATCGCACGGCTTCTTAATTATAAAGACCGCGATACTATACTGCAACAGGCCGGTCTAAAAGAGACTCTTGTGTTCGCCTCTCAACGCATCATGATCTTCCCGGATTACACTACAATGGTGCAGCAGCGCAGACAATCATTCGCTGAGGCAAAGGCTCGTCTTCGCGGCCTGAAGATTCAGTACTCCCTGCTTATCCCTGCTCGCCTTAGAGTGGTCTACCAATCACGAACACATTTCTTTGAAACGCCCGACGAGGTGTTCCGCTGGACTGACGAGATTGTCAAACTCAAGCCACATACACCGCCTCGATTAGACTCTGACTCTTACTCCGGGGGCTGTGGTCGAGACCCTCTGGGGGCGGCTGATAAGCAGCGCCGCCGCTCACGCTCCAAGAAGCGCTCTAAGACTCGCAGCAAGTCTCGCCGGCGCCTCACAGATGATCACCCGGAACCTACAGCATCCTGATTGATGCCTCGATGCATTATACCTGCAAACTAAATCTGGTTTGGGTTGTCACTAATGTTTGGGTTACCACGTTCATGTTCACCTCTGCCATAAGACACTGATATGCGCAGGGGATTGTTCCAGGGGATCCATTGGCTGCATGTCGCTACCACCCCCGTTGGAGGTTGGCCGCACTGCATGCCGCAATAGGTACTTCTATGTTCTTGAGGTATTGGGGTGGGGGGAGGAGGGGTGGGTGGTTCATTGGGAAGTTCCTACAGTTACTATTTTTTATTAGTGTCTTTCTATTCTACATGTACAAGATCCTAGACAGGTCATTAGTGTATGGTGCATGTGCCTCCCTGTGGGACTCCTATGCCGGACACATCATGTAACCGGGTGATGTCAGGGGGTAGGGAAATCAGAATCGTTAGTTGGAACACTCGGGGTCTCCTAGATAAAATTAAGCGGGGCGGTCCTGCGGCAGGTGAAACGGTAAGGAGCGGATATCCTGTTCCTGCAGGAGACCCACCTATTGGGCACTAAGACACCATGCCTGGCGCGCTTTGGTTTCCTACCGACATTCCACTCTGGGTTTACCAGGGGCTCCCGAGGGGTGGCGATTCTTGTACATCACAGCGTTCCCTTTGTTCACAGCAAGATTTGGTCTGACCCTCAAGGAAGATACATCGTGGTCTCTGGAACGCTGTATGGGGAACCTCTTGTTCTTGGTAGTGTATACGCTCCCCCCCTCTGGCGTGGAACCTGACTGAGAGACTGACAACACTATGGACCGAGATCCCGACGGGCTTAACAATAGTGGGAGGTGACTGGAATGATGTGCTGTGTCCGAAACAGGACAGGTGGCGTAGTGGTGGGAGACCGCCGACGACCCGAGAATCTAAATTGCTGCCCATGATTCAGGGTATGGGTTGGACCAACACCTGGCGAGCGATGCACCCCACCGCACATGAATACACTTACTTTTCCGGTGTACATGAGTCCTTTTCTCGCATCGATTACATATTCGTATCAGAAACCCATGCACTTAGATTAAAATCAGCTGAGATTCTAGCGCGGGGCCTCTCAGATCATTCACCGGTATCTTTGCGGCTGACCTTGGGCCCGAGACTCTCCTCATTTCGGTGGAGACTCTCACCTTGGCTCTTGCAGGATAAGCTATACCGGCTCCATATTCAGACATCTGTCACTGACTACTTTTCACTCAATACAGGGACGGGAGCGTCTCCTATATCACTATGGGAGGCTATGAAGCCCACGCTCCGGGGGATCTATATCGCCTTTTGCGCCGCAAGACGTCGACAGCGTCAGGAGAAATTGCTACAGGCCGAAGCCCGACTGATTGAACTGGAACGTAGTAGTAGGGGATCAGGGGGGAGTGCTGCACGTAGACAGTTGCTCAGTGCCCAACAAACATATGCTAGTGAGCTCTTAGACGAGGCTCGACTCTACTGGCTCGTGACCCGCAGCCGGATCTACCAGTGGGGGGACAAGTCAAGTGCCATGCTCCATCGCCTGTGTCAGCGGTCTATTCATCCCCAAGCCATCCCAACTATACAGAACCCAGAGGGGGTGACCCTTACAGACCCTCTGCACATAGCGGCTAGCTTTGCCTCTTACTTCACCACTCTATATGCTCCCCGGGAAACCCTGTCTACTGCCACCATTGCTAAATTCATTGACGACCTCCCCTCGCAGACTCTTCCTGATGCGGCACGGGAAGCTCTAGACGCTCCGCTGTCGATTGAAGAGCTGCAAATCGCCTTGACCGATATGAGTTCCGGAAAAGCCCCGGCCCCAACGGCTTTCCGTGCGAATTTTTCAAATACAACCAATCCCAGTTAATGAAACCGTATCTAGGGGCCCTCAATGCGGTGGCTGAGGACGGCTGCCTCCCGCGAGACTGGAGACACGCCGAAATAGTAGTTTTCCTCAAACCGGGTAGCCCACCGGAACTTCATTCGTCCTATCGTCCGATCTCACTCCTAAGAGGCTAAGCTCTTGGCCAAGGCGATCGCTAATCGCCTTGTCCCATACATTTCCGATCTTATTCATCCCGATCAGGCGGGATTTATGCCAGGCCGAGCTACGCGTCATATACGTAGAGTGCATAATGCAGTTGCAGCGGTGGACAAGCTGGGGGAGCCTGCAGCACTACTCCTTGCTGACATGGACAAGGCCTTCGACTCGCTTAGCTGGGTCTATCTCTTCGCCTTACTTAGTCGCTTGAACATCGGCCCTCGCCTGCTAGCTCTCATACGGCTCCTATATACAGATATTTCTGCGTTCGTCAGGATCACGGCCTCCATCTCGGGCCGCTTTGCCATAGCGCGTGGCACTCGCCAGGGCTGCCCCCTTTCTCCGTACTTGTTGGCCCTGGCCATGGAGCCGCTAGCGGCATGGGTTAGGATTGACGCCCAGATTCGTGGCTTTGAATGGTCGCAAGAGGTCTCCGACCGCATCGCGCTATACGCGGATGATGTCTTGTTCTTTCTTACTCGACCCGATCGGACCGGCCCGCGTCTTCTCAGGATCATGCAGATATTCGGAGAGAACTCAGGCTTATACATGAACAGAAGTAAATTGTGCCTGTGGTCCTTGCGTGGGGGAGATCAACTGGGCGTGTGGTCCCGAGAGGTCACCTTGGTTTCGGATGGTTTTAAATATTTGGGGGTGTTTCTATCCACTTCTCAAACTATCTCATGGGAAAGAAATCTGGCCACCTTATGGGCGCAGACGGGAGAACAGGTTCGTGTGTGGTCTCACTTGCCGCTCTTGTTATTTGGTAGGTCAGCCATATTCAAAATGGTATCCTTGCCCCGCCTACTTTATCAGCTTCAAAACCACCCCTATCATATACGACCGACCTGGTTCCGGCAACTTAACGCGATCCTTGCTCGTTTTCTTTGGGGTGGGGAAGTAGCACGGGTGGCATTGAGAACTTGTTTTCAATCCACTTATTGTGGAGGCATTGCCACCCCGGATGTTCAGGCCTACCATGCAGCCTCGCATATACTAGTCCTTAATGACTGGTGGTATGGCGATAGGAGAGACCCAGCATACGCGGTGGAGCGCTGGCTGATGAGAGCCGGGTCATTACATCGGATCTTATACTCTAGCCCGCTGCTTAATGTTTTGCCGCCTGCGACCAGGACGGTCTTTGGGGTATGGAAGCGAGCGCTGCGCACAATGGGCTGGTGGGGTAAATTGACGAAGGAAACCCCCCTATGGAACAATGGCCAGCTACCACAGGTGATGCAGTTATCTGGGTTCCAGGGCTGGGAATCCATTGGGTACAGTTCTACATGGGGAGAGTCTGAAATCTTTTCAGGAACTCCGGACGGAATTTCATATGCTCCACACACAATTTTACCGGTACCTCCAATTACGACATGCCCTCTCACTGTATCTGGTGCAACAAGATGTCATACCTGAATTCAACCCCATTGAGGCAAAGGTTTTTATGGGAGACTTGGGGGATCACAAAATAACTAAGATCTATCGTACACTCGTAAACAATACCCCCAATACGCTACACAAAACACGGGAGGCCTGGCAGCTGGACCTGGGCCCCCTCGACGAGGATGACTGGGTAGAGGCACTTGAGTCCCCACGTGGTGCAGCGATCGCTGCCCGCCTGCGGTTGATCCAATTCAAATACCTGCACTGGGTATATTTCACCAGATATAGGCTGTGGCGGGCTGGGCTGATCGCGTCATCCAGGTGCCTGCGATGCGAGGCAGCTGAAGGTGACTTCTTTCACACTATATGGCAGTGTACATCCCTGTCGCGGTTTTGGAGGGGAGTGGCAGCATGCCTCTCGGAGGTCTTGGGATGGGATATTCAACTCTCGCCCCGATTGTTTCTGCTTCATATAGCCGAGGGGTTGGGTGGCAATAGATATAAGCGCCATTTGTTGTTCCTAGGCCTTACGCTGGCTAAGCGCGATATCGCGAGAGTGTGGAAGAGTGAGGTTCCGCCACTGGTTGCAACCTGTAAGAAAGGCCTCGACTTTTGCATGGGGCTGGAGATTCCAGTCTTTACGGCGAGAGGGTGTCCCCAGAAACACTACAAGATATGGAAGCGGTGGGCCGATTACAGGGGATTAGATCTAGAACCTCCCCCCTCTGTCACTGCTGTCGAAGAGCTGTTGAGTTGATCGGGCTGTGCTGCACTATAGATATGGACTCTACCTACATGTGTACTGATTTGCTTAGACCTGTGTATTCTAGGTCGCTGGGTGCGTCCAGCGATATTGTTATGGCACTATTGTTTGTTGTGTTAAGTTTCTTTTTAATGTGTTTATTGCATCAGCATGATTCTGCAATGTTTGAAAATGTTGAAAACAGTGCTTCTTGTCATTATATACTGCTGGTGCTCTATGGGACGCCGAATCTGTATTGGCTTTCAACAATAAAATTGGGTTGTGGAAAAAAACAAAAACTAAATAACTGTCCTTCTTTTCAGTTGAGAGAGCATGTAGGAGACTGGGACTTCCACCCCTTCAGAGGCCATCAAGCACACACCCTGAATTACAGGGATAGGATGCAATGCCACAGGAAGCAAGTAAACATGGTAGGGTACTGCATCTCTGTTCCCAGGCTTTGCGTTGGCAGTCCAGATGCAAAGAAGAATTTCTGAGGCATTCAAGAGGACAGTAAGAGAAAAAGAACTTAAATAGATGATGATGTTCCCGGCACACTTGAAGGTTATGATGGAGGGAAAGATATGGCACTTCTTGACACCTGAGGAGGCATGGGAGAGGACAGAAGAATGGCGCACTGTGACATCGAAGGGAAGAGACGCATGTCAGAGACCCAACACAAATTCAAGAGAAACTACGAGAGAAAAGAACATTAAGAGAGAAACTTTAGAGAACCAGAGTGAAAGAGAAAAAGAAAACCTTGCTGGAACACCTCTGGCCATGGAGACCCACAGATAAGAGGAATTGGAGAACACAGAAATTTGATGCAGCAGTGATCGCTGTAAGCAAGTTCTAAATACAGTACTTACTCTAAAGGACGTATGCCAGATGAGATAATATGCGCAGTAGCCAGTGAGATATTTAAGATATTTAACTTGTTTGGTTAATGATGCATAAAATAAATAGAAATTATAGCTTTGCAGTGCAGGGCCTGAGATGAGGCGTAAAGGAGGCAATATAGCCAACGTCCACTTGTTAATTTAAAAGCCCAGAGTTTGAGGAATTATTACACCATTCAAAATGTGTAAGGTTGCAGGTGGTCAGGGATGTACTGCATTGGTGAGGTAGGTAGTTTTAAGCCCATTGCAGTATGGAATGCAGGAAATGTTGAGTGGTTAGGAGATTATACTGGCATCAATGACATACAGGAAAAAGGAAAGTAGGTACAACTATTATCCAGGAGCAAATAAAAATGATTTGCTAATTGTTAGACCCGGGATCCCTGGTTGGCTGAGGTAGGTACCTTAGGCCAAATAGGGACCTGCTGTTCCACGTCAGGGAAAGGAAGGTCACCTTCTGAGATAGCTCCCACTCACCCCCTCGGTAGCTTGGCACAAGCAGCCAGGCTTATCTTCAAGGCAAATGTGTAAAGTATTTGCAACCACGCTCACAGCAACCCAATGATGACACCACAAATAGACTCCACACGAGCTTTATAAAAATGAGTATACATTTTATATAAAAAGATATACGATAAGACCACACGATATAAATCCAACATATGCGTATTTGTAATATTCTTCCTGGCCGGTTGTTAAGCCAGCCAGATCTTGTAAGTTCTAACGATATTAATGAGCACTTCTAAACATTTCACTGTAATCCTAATACCATGTTATGCAGTTCGTAATGCTAGAATCAGGCACTTGAGCAATGTAGAAATAATGCAATGCGTAACGCGACAATCAAGCACTTTGCAATGTAAGAATAATGCAATGCGTAACACAACAATCAGGTACTTTGCAATGTAAAAATAATGCAATGCGTAATACAACCACCAGGTACGTCGTTATGCAGAAATAAGGCAATGCGTAATACACTAATCAGGTAGTTCGTTATGCAGGAATAATGCAATGCGTAATACGCTAATCAGGTAGTTCGTTATGCAGAAACAATGCAATGCGTCATACGACAATCAAGTAGTTCGTTATTCAGAAATGATGCAATGTGTAATACGACAATCAGGTCGTTCGTTATTCAGAAATCAGCTAATGCGTAATACACTCCGGCACCGATCACGGTGCCTTAGGCGGTCTCTCCGGCACTCCTCTGACTCGCAGTCAGCCTCTGTCAACAGTTGCCCCCAACACGGGTATGATGTAACAAAAAGTGCAGCTCCGCACTCCGGCCCCCGGTACTGCCACTCCTTTGGCAACACGGGCTGCGATATGAGCCGAAGCAGAGGCTCGCGCTGCTAAAATGAGAGAGAGGCCGAGAGCGTCTCCCTCCGAGCCCGCACCCCGCCCCAGGAGTCGACACACGTTACCTGGGGGGTGCGAACCCACTCTCCTCTCTTCCAACGACTTGGGCCTCAGATGCAATCTTTGTGAATGGGCAACGGCGGGCTCGGGCCGGCGACTCAGCTCCTCCGAGTCTGCCGGTCCGGGCTGCTACTGCTACGAAGATCTCAGGCTGCCACAGGGCACACAAACACAGCGTTGCTGAGACTCCCTTGAGCTTCTGGTTCACGATCACCGGGCACTCCACACGACGGTCTCAGGCTACTCGAAGAACAAACGCACAGCGTCGCTGAGATTCACTTTAACTCCGGGTGCACGTTAACAAGGCAATCCTCATGAAGGTCTCACGCTGCACAAAGCACACGCACACAGCGTCGATGAGACTCACTTGGACTCCGGGTGCACGATAACAAGGCAATCCTCACGAAGGTCTCACGCTGCACAAAGCACACGCACACAGCGTCGATGAGGCTCACTTGGATTCCGGGTGTGCACAATAACAAGGCAATACTCACGAAGGTCTCACGCTGCACAAAGCACACGCACACAGCGTCGATGAGACTCACTTGGATTCCGGTGCACACGATAACTGGACAATCCTCACGAAAGGTTCAGGCTGCACAAAGCACACGCACACAGCGTCGCTGATCCTCGGTTGGACTCCAGGTGCCCACGATCACAGGGCACTTCTTACGAGGGTCTCAGACTGCAACAAGCACACGCACACAGAAGTCGCTGAGTCTCTCCTGGAAACTTTTGTGTTCCTGAGTTTCCGCAACAGGGAGCCAGCTCACCTCGGGCCCTTGGGGATAAGTTACTTCAGGACACAGCACACAGCAAAGTCCTTTCAAGCAGGGGAAAACAGCACACAGCAAAGTCCCTTTAGCCTTTCCTTGGTAAAAACAGCAAACTGCAGGCCAGCCCCAGAACACACAGCAAGGGTCAGTCCTATCCTTCAGTCTCTTCAGTTGTTTCTTCCTTGGCAAAGGTTCCTCTTGACCACGAAGTAGCCACCAGTCTTGTTCAATCTTGATCAAGGCATTCTCCAAAGTTCAGGGGCTTCAGCTCTCATAGTTATACCCCTCAATGGCTTTGAAGTCTTTGTGTTCAGGGGGCACTGATCCCTGTTCAAACCAGTTCTGGGTGCCTCCCTGCCAGTGACACCTCTATTCCTTTGAAAGTGGGGGTCTGGATCCTCAATCACTCAGCAGGGGCTGGAGCCATTGGTTTATGGCTGCAGCCCAGGCCTCTTCACCTCTAAGGGCTACTCCTCCCCCTACACTCCAGATGCAGGTCAGCCTGTTGCTGTCTCACCTCCTCCCCTGGGTCAAGACATTCCCCAGATCCTATCACTTTGAAATCCAGACAGTCAATCCACAACCAGGCAGAGACACACAGAAATGTTAGAGCACAAAAACTCAGCCACTTCTAAAAGAGTGGCTTCTAAACACACAATGCAAAAACCACCTTCATAAAAAGATGTGTTATTACACTGTGAGTTCAGGCATACTAAACGTCACCTCTCCATCTTAAGCCTTTGGGAAGATAGGCTGGAAAACATATTACACAGCCTCCCCATTCTGTCCTATGGGCAAGATGGCCTTTCAACAGTGAAAAACGAAATGGAGATTATTTCACTGTCAGGACATGGTACACACCTTAGTACATGCCCTACCTTTCACATGCACTGCACCCTGCCCAGGGGGTACCTTGGGCCTACCATAGGGGTTTCTGATGTGCATAGAAAGGGAAGGGTAAGGTCTGGCAAGTGGGTGCACTTGCCAGAACAACAACATGGCAGTTGGCAAACTGCGCGCAGGCAATGTAGTGACAGGCCTGAGTTCCCTTTTCCAAGCTACTTGTGTGGGTGGCACAAATAGTGCTGCAGGTCCACTAGTAGCATTTGCATTACCAGCCCTGGCACACATAGTGCAGTTTACTAGGGACTTTACTAGTAAGGCAAACATACCAATCATGGACAACCAATTACCATTACATTTATACAGGGAGCACTTGCACTTTGACACTGTTTAGCAATGGCAAAGTGTCCAAAGCATCTAAGTTGGCAACACAATGTCAGAAAAAAAGGTCTAGGGGAAAAGCAAAAAGTTTAGGGAACTTTAGCCAAAAGGGCCAAGTCCCACACAAATGCAGGTTTTTCTTCCATTGGGCTGGAAGAATAGCTATACTAGCTAGTGGAGGTACCCAATTTGCAATGAAAAATGTATGGGTAGACACAGAGGGCTGCTTTGTAGCCGTCTCCGGGCATTAATCGACGAGGCATTATTGCTGGTCTTGGTGTACCTGTTTCCGACACTACAGTTGATCACACCTAATAGGCTGAGAAGGCACTCGTGAAGCACCTTGGAGGACTGCTACTAGTGGTGGATACTTTCATTTTATCCTTGATGGAGGAGTATAGAAACAAACAACCACAAGGGCAGTAAAATGCAATAACTACTATAGCAACACCAATACACTGGGCCTTGAGGACACATGGAAGGCACTGCACAGAACCACTTGTCAGTGCACATTTTGTCTAGGAGTACTTGGCACTCTAACAAGGCTGGGCTACCTGTTTACGCCAATTAAAAGCATATGTAGGTTTGAGAATTTCAATATCCTTGCCAGAGGGATATCGGACCATTCCCCATTGACAGCGCCCCTAAAACATTGAAGGACAAGTAGGAAAGATGGATGGAAACTGGCCACATCGAACTTAAAAAACAGAAAAGTAAGGATGTGCATTTCAGAAAGCACAGCAAATTACGTTGCAGACAATCAGGGCTCAATATAGTCAAATATAAGAATGTAGGATACATTCAAAACGGGGACAGGCAATTTAAAAAATAACAGGGATAAAGAAAGCCTGGAAACAGCAAATGGAGAAGATATAATTAGAGATGCTGACGCTAAAGTAAGAATGTGTATGAAAGCAGTCACTGGAACCATCCAAATACCTGACAGAAAAGCGCATAGACTATAAAGCATAGGGTAAAAATTAAACCAATAAAATATATCTGTGCAAACAAAGACACTTACATGAGGTGGGTGTCAAGGAGAGTAAGTTACTGACTTGGAAAGATATCAAAGAAGAGGACTCAAGATGGATAAATAAGGGAGGGCGTGGCCAAACCGCCCACGAGATGGCCGCAGGTTCCTGAAGCTCCGCTCGCCATCGGAGACCTTCCCTCAATACAGGCAACAGTTTTCCTAGGAGAGGAATACGCTTTGAAGAATCCGGTGCGCGACGGCGGGGAGAGCAGGTATTTTTTGTTTTTTTGGCTTCAATTAAACCGTTTACCTCGCTGCAGCTCTCCTGCGTCGCGCACCTCAGCCTCGGCGGTCGCGGCCGCCATTTTGTTAATGAAGGAGCGCGACGGAGACAGCTTTTCCCGCTCGGTCGCGCTAGTTGTATACAGTGTTAAATGTGCATAGGAAGCAGGCAAGCCCAATTTTACCGCTTTTTATTCTTTTCTGTACATTTCAGAGTGCTAATTGTCTGGAATGCTGGCACAATAAGATGCAGAAGCACCAATGATTTAATCTTTATATCCTGTCACCCTTAGTAAGATGGGGAGATACAGAGTATCAGTAGTCTAACTGATAACGTATTCCATGGGAATTTTTCCTTTATTTGAGGAAGTGAATTAAAAGTCTGGACTATTTTGCCATTTTACGATCTCCACAATAACTTTTTCTGTGCAGTCTCCTACTCTTGGTGCCGCGTTTGACCTCACTGAATAACGCACAACCTTCAGATATTTTTCAGTGTGCGGCATAGAGAGTTTTCTACGGTGTCTTCTGTAATATTTTCTTTATGCTTATGGAGTCCTCTCCACCCTCTAGTCCGAATGCTGTCACCTCATCTGTAATCATGCCCTCTGTTCGTAAAGACTCGAATGCTCCTACCAAGCGACAAAAAAAAGATCCTGGATCCCCTACAAAGTCTCCTCTACCTTTGACTCTGGAGGACCTTATGGAGGAAATTAAGCATTTGAAACCTTTTGTTATGGAGACTAACGTCACACTACAACGTATTGAAGAAAAGTGGTCTACTTTGAAGTCCATCATGTCAGGTGTTGAACAACAGATCAGTGAGGTGCAGGATGCGGCCACCAAGATTGACAGTATGTCTAAGGAGATAGCGCTTTTGAAGCAGCAAACAGAAGACTTAGAAAATCGGAATAGGCGCAACAATTTATGGTGTTCCGGAAGGAGTGGAGGGGTCAAACATGCTTGCCTTTCTCGGGGTCCACATTCCTAAACTGGTGGGCCTTAAGGAAGGAACACGCCTCAACCTACAATGTGCTCACCGAATTGGCCCCAAACCTCTCACTCCTTCAAGCTCTGGCCAGCCTAGAGGAATAATTGTTCTTTTTTTAAATATACTGAACTGCTTATGGTGTTATCAGCAGCTAAGCAAAGGAAACAAATGCTATGATCTGGTCAGAGGGTCTTTATCTTCCAAGATGTAGCACTTGCAACTGCTGCTTGTCGGAAGGAGTTCTTATCCTTCCGCCCTACTCTACAATCCATGAATGTGAGATATGGTCTTGTGCTCTCATTTTTCTTTAAAGTCACCTATAAGGAACACATTTTCTCATTCAACTGTCCAGAAGACTTGAGGAAATGTATTCTTCAGCACAAGGGTGAAGCAATGGATCTTGGGAAAGCTTGAACTCTTTCTTTAGTGTTCCTTAACCCGTTATATGCTTGCATTTTGGACGCCCTTCTCTTTGAATTGACTATATTTATTATTTCAGGGAGTTAAATCTAACATTATTAAAGGTAACATGTATATTGTTAACTGTGCTTGTGATATTATTGATACTTTTAGTTAATTTGTCTACTTATCTAATCTTCCTATTTACTTATTCCCCTTTGCAGCTGTTTATTGTCTAATCGGATTCCCTTCTCTGGTGTGTTGTCTCCCAAGTACCTCCCTTCCTAGACCTATTGTTTCCATATTATCCTCATGTCTTAGTAAGTGGTATTTATTGGTCTTTTATGTACTTTGCATTCCTAATTGATGATTTATTTGTATTGGTGTCTTGTTGGTTTTATCCATATGAATAACTGCTGTCTCTTTATATTTTCTATCTCTTTTCTACTATAATGATTGTCTCCGTGGCCATTGTTGTCCAATTTCGTCTTATTTTGGCCTGTTGTCCACCTTCAGTTTTGCGCTTCTCTACCCCTCCATCATATTCGCTTCACACTGGTTGTGTCCCACTCTCTTCATGACTGAAGCCTTTTGGCTCTATGTCATCTTCTTTGGCTCTATCAGATTCATTGTTCCTTTCTTTATTTTCATTTATTTTTTCTCTTTTTCTTTTCTTTCCTTTCTTGTTTCATTTTTCTTTTTTCTTTTTTCCTTCCTTGGTCTCATTGTTTATTATAGATCTTCATTGAATGCGAATGTTAGGTCACTTCTTGTGATATTTATATTCAGATGCTTTGTTGTTTTGGTTCCTGTTTATGATTATTGTAGTTCAATATATATGTTAATATATTGCAATGGTAAACACTCTTAAGGTTATTTCTTGGAATGTCAAGGGTTTGCATCATCCTATTAAGAAACAGCGAGTTCTTACTCATTTAGCACGTCTTAAGTGTAATATTGCCCTATTACAGAAAACGCATTTACTTGACAAAGATTTAAATTAATTGCGTAAAAGTTGGGTTGGTCAAGTTTTCTGTTCTCCAGCCCTGGGGCACAAAAATGGGGTTATTATATTGGTTCACAAATCCCTTCCCTTGGTAATAGAGAAAGAGGAAAGAGACGCAGAGGGTCAATGGGTACTAATACATGCCACTATTCATCACACACCTATCTCCATTCTCAATATTTTTGGTCCTACTGGTATTGATGTGCAATTCTGGGAACAAATGTCCGTTATGCTACGCTCCTGCCCGAATGCAAATCTAATAGTAGGCGGTGATTTTAACCAGATTGTAGACCCTTTATTAGATAGACAATCTCAAGTTAAATATGGTCCTAACAAAATGCAGAAAACATTTACACGATTTATTCACTCCAGAGCTAGTTGATGCTTGGAGGCTATACTCTACGGACACACTGGAATATACCTTTTATTTACCTACTCATAAATCCCAATCCAGAATTGATTATTTATTTATTTCGCCCCCTCTAATTTTGGATCATGCTCCTGTTAGTGTTGATTTGGATTTATTACCTGAGATCTCTAAACGGAATAGATGGTGCTTTAACAATAGTTTACTGAAAGACAAAGAATTTGTGCAGGATTTTGAATGTTTTCTACAAGAGTATTTTCTGTTTAATAACACACCTGATACTCCATTTCATATAGTCTGGGATGCCTTCAAGGATTCTGCCCGAGGACATATAATTATTGAGAAGTGTGGCTCAATGGTTAGAGCGGCAGACCCTGATGCAGAGATCTGGCCTGGGACCAGGGTTCAATTCCCGCCTCGGCGGGTCTTGGGCTCAATTTCCTTGGACCTGATAATTCTCGCCTCGGTGCCTATTCTAATCATGGGTCCCACTCTGCAACTCTGGGCAATAGCTTGCTTAATCTCCACAACGGCCCCAACAGCGCTGGGATGCCTGGCTTCACCCTGGGGGTGCCCAGGAGTGGACATTTCACAGGGAAAAGCCAGGAAGGGTTCCACAGCGGTATGCGTACAGCGCCTGGACACCCTTTTGGGGGTATGGGTGCGCTTTACAAGTACAAATTTCATTTCATTTCATTTCAATTATGTCATGGCCAAAAAGAAAAAATCTGTTAAAGAATCCTCACTACTGCTTCAATCCATCACACCATTAGAACATGAATTTTTCACAACCAAGAACGATTACGTGTTACAACGTTTAATGAATGCCAAATTTGAATTCAATAAAAGATCAACAGAGGAAGCAGCTGGAACATTGTTAAAAATCAATTCCAAGTTTTACGGAGGACGAAATAAAGCTGGCAAATTACTAGCTAATTATATGAAAGTTAAATCTCAAAAGTCCAAAATAGTAAAGATTACAGATGATAGCGGGACTCCGCATTTTAAAAACACTGAAATCTTGAAGTGTTTTTCTGATTATTATACAAACCTTTACACACCTGATCACTTCCCCACAAATGAGGCATTAGAGTCCTATTTTTATTCTCTACCACCAAGACAACAGCGGATACAGGATCTTTCTCTTTTAGATGAGCCTATTTTAATTTCTGAACTAAAATCCGCTCTTAATGCACTGCCCAAGGATAAAGCACCGGGTCCAAATGGCTTTTCTATTGAATTTTATTCCTGCTTTCCACATCTTTTACTCCTGCAATTACTCACTTTATAGCAGTATTTTCTCTCACAGGATGAAGCTAAAGGTACTTTTTTGAAGGCTATGATTTATTTAATTCCCAAAAAGGATAAAGATCTTTCCTTGTGTGCCAATTATAGACCCATTTCTCTTATTAATTTAGATTGCAAGCTTTTTTGCCAAGATTTTATCTATTAGGATTTCTCCTCTTATTTCAGATATGGTTGGATTCAAACAAACTGGATTTGTTAAAGGAAGACACATGACTGATAACTCTAGGGTGTTTTTGGATATTTTACATATGGCCTCAGCTAACAATATGCCCATGGCTGCTGTAACTTTGGATGGCGAAAAGGCCTTTGACCGTGTCAATTTGAAATTTATGATGCGGGCTCTTAAATGGCATGGTTGTAGTCCAACTTTTCTCAAATATAAAGCTATATTATATTCTTTTCCGATGACATCTGTTTTTTTTAATGGCATTCAGTCTTCATATTTTCCTCTTCTACGGGGTACCATACAGGGATGTCCTTTATCTCCTTTGCTTTTTATATTCTCCCTAGAACCTTTTTCACATACACTACGAAATTCCTCATCATTTCATGGCTTCTGACATAAAGACACTGAGATCAAATTCACAGCATACGCTGATGATGTGATCCTCTATGTTTCTGAACCGAAATCATCAATACCGGCCTTTACTGATATTTTATCATCTTACTCTAAGCTATCTGGATATAAATTGAATTTTTCAAGATCTGAGGTACTTCCCCTTAATAAGTATTGTCTGAGAGGTATGTTTGATGGCACTGGACTTAAATGGTCTCCACACTTTATTAAGTGTTTGGGAATTAAATATTCTACTTCCATGGCAAAGACAATTCAGATAAACTTAGATGATGTCCAACATAAAATTCTTCAAATGACGGGGAAATGGTCTCCTTTATATCTCTCTTGGTGGGGCAGGCTGGCCACTATCAAGATAATGTTTCTACCTGTTATTAGGTTTAACCTGTTCATGTTGCCCATTAAACTTCCTTTAAAAATGTTTAAGTTATTAAATAAAGCGCTTACCGTATTTTTATGGAATGGTAAAAAAACACACATTTCTTTAGTATCTCTGTAAAACCCAAAGAATTGGTTGGTGCAAGCTTTCCAAATTTTCAACAATATCATACCTCGGGGCGTGGTTTCGGCGCCGAGGAAAATGGCGGCTTGCTGAGCGAGCTCCGTCCCTGAGGTCTCTAAAGAGCTTAATATCCGCACATTCCAGCCGGCCCTAAGCTACCAAAACACCGGAGTATAACGGCGGAGCGCACCCACCTCGGTCTGCGGGCAGGAAATCGGCTCTCCGGTGGTCGGTGGAGAGGCTGAAGGGCGTGGCGCAGTGGAGGACAGAGTCGGCTGCAAGGCCTGTGGAGCAGTGCAGGAGCCCGGGCAGGCCTCAGTAGGCGGTATGCGGCACTGTGAGACGGACTGCGACGCACGGAGGAAGGTGAGATAGCGACGCCGAAGGCAGCGCTGGACCAGCGGGAGCCACCCGGTACGAATCGGCGTAATTGGAGCCCGAGCGGTGAATAAAGTTGTGGCCCGGGACTGGAAGGAGCGACCTGGGGGAGGAGCTGGCGAGGACAGTGGAGGCCGGCGGCGGTGACCGACCCTGGGCAGTTCGTGCCACTCGCGGCTCTCCCGGACACTGAGAGCTGTATCTCTGGAAAGTTTTAGGGCTCCCCGGCGGCATATGTGCATAAATAGTGGCGCGACCCAGACCAGTGTGAGAGGAGCGGCGGCCTGTGCTGAGAGCGTCAGGGGCGAGCAGAGGAGTTTCCTGAGCGGCATGCGAGCACAGGGACAGCGACGGAGGCAAGCAGTATAGCTCACTAAGCGAAGCGACTACCTACCCCGCACGAGAAAGTAAGGATCAGCCTGTTGGGCCGGAGGGCGCGACAGAGACCAAGACTGCTGCGGGTGACGGATAGGTGGAGGAGTGAGTGTCTTGCGCCTAATGACCCGATATAGCGCCAGAAAGACTGAGAGGCGGCGGTGAACTGCTCTGGAATACTTCTTTGCAAATCCAAAGAGACACACACACAGAGACAGTCTTCGCGCGCCCAGACACCCTGCCAGGATACGTAGCGACGCTAGCTGGCCGCCAAGGAGGAGTGGCGGAGGGCACCATCGGGAGAGTAGTGGAACACACCGGGTGGTGAAAGCGTGTGCGACAGGTGTGTGGAGCACTATACGGAGTAAACACCCCCCCTCAGTGAAACAACGGTGTCCACTGCACCCAGCAGGTGGGCGAAACGGGGACCGGGGTGGCCGTTGCCCCTGAACCAAGAGAGGGCGAGCGCGGCGGAGGGCCGCATAAGCTGAGGTCACCGACCTGGCATAACGTCTGCACCAACGAGACAGCGCGGTAGGCGAGCCTACGGAGACGGCAGCTGCGGGCCGGAGAGGGAACCGTGGAACAGTGGGCAAAGTCGGGGACTCGGCCCAGACCCGGTGAGGAGGCGGCGGCGCCCACACCGTGGTGGTAGCACCGGGTGGGCCTGGACAAGATAGTCGGCAAGGCGAGAGGTGGGTCCCTAGGGGCGTGCACGCCCAGGAGCCGAAGATCGTCAACATGAAGCCCAAGGGCCCGGCCTCGACACAGACCAACAAAATGGATAAATACGCCATGCCGCTGGCAACAGCCCCAGCCCAAATCGATCAGGCTGAAGAACAGAGCGAACCATCACTGACGGCCGTCTTGGCGGCCATAGCAGATTTGAAAGGGACAATCGATCCTAAAATTGACGCAGTCACAGTGGATGTCAACCTGCTCCGCGCTGATTTCCACAAAATGTCAGACAAAATGGCGGCCACTGAAACTAGGGTCACACACCTAGAAAACAGCACGCAGAGTCTGGAGGAAAGGGTGCAGGCCCTCACTAAACAACAGGAACTTATGGCGGCCAAGCTGGAAGACCAGGAAGGGAGGGCCAGGAGGAACAATATCTGTGTGGTGGGGGTACCGGAAGGAACAGAGGGGCCAAGTATGGACCTGTTTCTTGAGGACCTAATCCTGAAACACCTGAAACCGAAACGCCTGTCAGTCCACTTTACGGTGGAACGAGCGCACCGTGCTCCCATTCCTAAACCCCGACCGGGGGCTCCACCGCGTACAATTATAGCACGAATTCTGAACTACCGAGACAGAGACGCTATCCTGCAGGCGGCGCGGCAGTCTGGGGACTTGCTTCACGAGAATGCGGTGATCCGTTTTTTCCCGGACTTCACGCTCAACGTGCAACGCCAGAGACGCACCTTTGATGCAGTCAAAAAGGAGCTACGGGCCAAGGCAATAAAATACTCCATGATGTATCCGGCTAAGTTGAGGGTGGAGGCGGAGGGGAAGGCATGGTTTTTTGCAACTCCTGAATCCGCAATGGCCTGGCTGGACGGGTGGCGCACTGTTGGCACCAACAACAAGACGGGAACCTGGCGAGAGCGGCAGAGACTGGCAGGAGAGGAGTCGGACTAGTCACAGTGAGGAAGATCCGCTCTCACGCAAGTAACTCGGTGCTGGGCATCAGCACGCAAAGCGGGACCGCATGGGGACGATGGGCGGCGCAAAAGGCGCCAAGACTAATACAGTCCTATAATTGCATTGTATTAATGGTCCTTATATGAATGAGGCTAATGGGAAAGTAGTGTGTAAGGAGACCCGGGGGCAGGCAGCTCAGGCGTTGGGCGCCTACACCCCCCAAAGTTGTTAGAATGTTTTGGGCGACAGGCACTCTGCGAGTTGGGGTGGGAAGAGTGGTTATGCTCTCCAGCAGGGTAGCAGGGAGGGGGCGGGGGGACTTAGGGGGGGCTTGTTGATGTTGTGTATGTTTTATTGTTGTAAGGTCAGCAGATTCGTAGGGTCAGTGAAGATAGCAGCGACGTTCGGGCCGGTGGGCTTACAGCGGCACACGCACCGGAACAATGGCACGGAGTGAACAACCAACTAGTGCAGAGCTCCCTCCAGAATCGCAGAGTGGGTCACAGGGGGGCGCACAGGGCTCTGGTGCCCTGCGAATATTATCCTGGAATGTCAATGGGTTGGGGAGCCGGATTAAACGGAGTATAGTACTTCAGTACTTACCCCGACACTCCCCCAGTGTTGTACTGCTTCAAGAGACACATCTTAAGGGCCAGAGGTACCGAGCACTAGATCGCTATGGTTATAAACTAGTGGCGCATGCAGGGTACACCTCGGGCGCCCGAGGGGTGGGAATCCTAGTTAAAAGGGCAACCCCTTTGGTGATAAAAAACGTGACACACGACCCACTGGGGTGATTTGTGGCTCTGACCGGTTGCTGGGAGGGACAGATGCTCAATATGGTCTCCTGTTACATACCGCCCGCGACACGTGTAGACGCATTTAAGGACTTGCGGGCCTTTCTTGTAGCTCTCCCCCCCGGGTATTGATATTAGGAGGGGATATGAACTCCGTTATGGACCCGGGACTTGACAGGGACTCTAGAGTGGCCCGTGCGAGGGGAGCCGAGCCGTTACTAACATTCACGGAGGCGCTGGGGCTGGTGGACCTCTGGAGGTTCCACAACGTAGGAGCCAGACAATACACATTCTACTCAGCAGCACACGACAGCTACTCCTGGCTGGATTACTTACTGACACTTAAGGGGAATGTGGGATGGTTCTCCAATACCAAAATAGGGCCCCGAGGCATATCAGATCATTCTCCGGTTGAGATGTCGCTGAAGGGTACACCACGTCAATCCGCTCTGCCACCGAGGCTGAACGTATGGTTTTTCCAGAATAAAGACAACGCACAGAAAGTCAGGGAGCGAACGAAACTATATTTCCAAGAAAATTAGGGCACAGTTAAAGATTGTAGCACCCTATGGGAAGCGTACAAACCGGTGATAAGGGGGTATGTCCAAGACTGCATAGGGGTCGAAAAAAAGGAGAAGAAACTGCGCTGGGACCAATTGGAAGTGACGGTGATAGACCTGGAGACACGGTATCTGGGAGGGGGGAGGAGAGACGGGGAACTGGCGCACTCACTAGAACTGCGGAAACGAGAACTGCAAGATATGGCGATGGCAACCGCCAGGTCTGTGGCCCTGGCCGCGCAGCGGAGGATTTATGATATCGGAGACAAGGCAAACAAAATGATTGCCTGGCTCGAGAAGAGAGATAGGGAGAGAATCTGGGTAGCGGTAATCCAGGATGACGCAGGGAACGTGCACACGACAGGGGAAGCGATCGCGGGGGCGTTTGCGGATTATTATGAGTCAATCTATGACTCAAGCCCAGTGCGGACAGCGACGGATTGTTTTGAGCTCCTAGCCGAAATGCAACTCCCAACCCTAGGGGCGGAGGATAGAGACTCAATAGATGGGGACATCACAGTAGAAGAGATCGTGGGTGCCATAAAGGACTTACAGGCTGGTAAAGCACCGGGACCTAACGGCCTACCGGTAGAGCTTTTTAAATGCTCGGCCTCCACGGTGGCCCCGCATCTCCTGGCCATGTTTAATGAAGCGAGGGAACAAGGTTCATTACCACTAGATCAGCGCACAGCGACAATCGTCGTGATCCCCAAGACAGGCAAACCGGCAGAGAAATGCGGGTCATACCGACCGATCTCCCTGCTCAATATAGAGGTAAAGATTCTGGCGAAGGTCCTGGTGAACAGACTATTGGTGCCCATACTGACGCTGATTCACCCGGACCAATCAGGGTTTATGCCCGGTAGGAGTACTCGGCTTAACCTGCGCCATCTATATGGGGTACAATACTTAGTCAGGCGCGATCCCGAAACAGAGGCTGCGCTATTATCACTCGACGCCCGTATGGTGTTCGACAGTATTGAATGGAACTATTTGTTTGAAGTTTTGCGGAGGTTCGGCTTTGGGCCAACTTTTATCGCATGGATCCAACTGTTGTACACGCACCCCATGGCTAGAGTCAGAGTCAACGGCTCGGTGTCTCGTCCCTTTGTCTTGCAGAAGGGTACCAGGCAGGGGTGCCCCATCTCCCCACTTTTGTTTGCCTTGGCGCTAGAACCGCTGGCGGTGTGGATTAGGGGTGATCCGGTAATTGCGGGAATAAGGGGTGGCGATCAATGGGAAGAGAGAATATCCCTTTATGCGGATGATGTTCTCCTGTATGCAACGCGGCCGCGATTCACAATTAATAGGTTGTTACAAATTTTTTAATTATTTGAAGGGTATTCGGGGTATCAGATTAACTGGGATAAGTCCCTCCTGTTTATGTTGACGGATGGACCGCCGCCAGACCTGGGTGTGGACCCCGACTCCAGATTAAGACCAGCTTCAAATACCTAGGGGTACAGATCGAAAAGACAGACAGCGCCTTTCTAAGTGCGAACCTTAGCCCACTGTTAGATCGTCTGAAAGGAGATGTGGCACACTGGAGAAAATTGCCGATCTCTTTAATGGGACGTGCTGCACTATTCAAGATGATGACCTTGCCTCGACTGCTATATGTACTTCAAAATACGCCATGTCCCATACCGGTGAAGTTCTTTAGTGAAGTGGATAGCCAACTTAGAACACTGCTCTAGGACGGCGGGAGCGCGCGAATAGCGCTCGCAAAACTCCAGAAAGGAGTCTATGAGGGGGGGTTGGCAGTCCCTGATATTCAAAAATATTACTGGGCATCCCACCTTATGGTAATCAATGACTGGGCCTTCGCAGATCGTAATGATCCAGCCTATAGGGTCGACCACTGGGCAATGGGTGGTGAGGGCTATCTGGCAGTCTTGTACAGGCCGGAGAAGCAGGAGGACCTACCCATGCATACAAAGATAGTGCAGGCGGCGTGGGTAAAAGCAACCAAGTTTTTGGGCTGGGCGGGACGGTTGACAGAACAGACTCCCCTATGGTCCAGTGTAATGCTCAGGGAGGTTGGGCGCCTGCAAGGTTTCACGAGTTGGAAACTGATAGACATTATGCGATGGGAGACGTGAGGAAACAGCAGGCAATGCTCTCATTTGCTGACCTACAGCGAGAATACCAACTTACATCCAGGGAACACTACAGATACATTCAACTGAAACATGCAATAGGAAGGCACGTTAAAGAAGGGGAACAGCTTCCAGAATATAGTCCGTTAGAGGTTAGATTAATACTGGACCCCATCCCGGAAAAATCACTCTCCGCCACGTACAAGAAAATAATGAATAACGCCCCGGACTTGTTGCTCAAGATCAGAGAGGCATGGGAATCGGACGTGGGGTTGCTGGAGGGTGACGACTGGGCAGAAGCGATACAAAGCCCGAGGGAAGTAGCAATCAGGGCCAGGTTCCGATTGGTACAATTACGGATCCTGCACAGATCCTATTACACCAGGGTATCGCTGTGCCGAATGGGCAGGACAGCGACGGATTAGTGCCAGAGAGGGTGTGGCCAGAAAGGGACTTTTTTCCATACCCTGTGGGAATGCCCTGGTATACAGCGGTACTGGGCCAGAATAGCGAAAATTCTTTCGGAAGTAATTGAGCAACCGGTGCCGGTAGATGGCACTTGTTGTGTGTGTCGGGGGAACTGGTCTGGTCTAAATACTCCACGATATGGCTACGGGTAGCGGCAATGGTGGCTAAACGGAATGTGGCAAGGGCGTGGGGGGTGGAACACCCACCACTAGTCTCTCAGTGGAAGAGGGACAAGGACTGGTGCTGTATGGCAGAAAGGACAGTCTATGAGTTTAAAGCCCTTACTAAAAGCCTCGCAGGGCAGCGCATGTGCGCTGGCTCAGGCGAAACCTAAAAAAGTGACACAAGTGAATCTTCCAGTTTACGCCAAATATTAGTCAGTATCATACTGTCAATATATCATACATAAGTTCAATTGACGTTCGTTTCCGGTACGCATATGCCACTATCGCACTTAGACAGAACACCCCTCCCGCCCTTTCTCTCCAGTCATTCAACCCCCAGGCCCTATAATCCACCCACTGCTTCCAGACTTTATTCCATTTTGCGGGGCATCCACGCCCCGCGTAAACTGGAAGATTCACTTGTGTCACTTTTTTAGGTTTCGCCTGAGCCAGCGCACATGCGCTGCCCTGCGAGGCTTTTAGTAAGGGCTTTAAACTCGGAACACACGCTCATGCGTGTGCTTTTTTTTTTCATCACCCGCTATTGGCCTTTGCATGCGTCTTTCTAAGAAAGACAGCACGCAATTGGCCAAAGGTGGGTGCATGTCCCGCCTTCACTCTCCCCTGGCCTAGGGAGCTCGGGAGCGAGCAGCAGCATGGCCGTGTGCCATCTGTTTTTAATTAGCAGCAGCTGCGCGCAGTGTGCCAGATGGAGGGCAGGCTGCATTCCAGTCTCAGGTTACTTGTCCTTTATTGCTGTGTTTTTTGTTGGCTCTTTTTCACTGCTGTCCTTGTGAAGCGTTTTGTGCCAGCGTTTTTGGGGCACTTATGTCTTTGAATTCTGCCACGTATTCCTATTCTTCTCTCTGAAAAGAATGAGTTAATTTTTATTTCCATCTTTCATATTGCTTGTTTTCTCTTCATAAGTGCTTTAATGTTGCAATTCCTTGGATGTTAAGTTCCTTGCCATACAAAATTATGTTAAAAAAACATCATGAGGGTCTATTTGTTATAAAAGACAGAGGTCTTCGTGTTCTCTTTTTCAAGACAGGAGTTTTTAGCTGGGGGTGGGAGGCGAAGCAGAGCATGTAGAGGAGGGAAGTTCACAAAATAGCTGTAGAGACCAAGTCATGGGCACGAGGTCGGGGATGCCCTTCTGGCATGGCGTGGAAAAAACAATCACTGCGGATTGGTTCGGGATGGGCTCCGCATAATAACTGACCTCAATAATTCCAGACACCAGTGGTATATTTGTACCCTTGCCTCTCGAACATTGTAACTATTAAAACGGGTGGGATGTACTCTGCCTTTCCATGTGCTACTTACAAATGTTGGCTGCACATGTAGTATTGAAAGTAAACAAGGACCCATCACCTGCTGCTTACTGTGGAGGACAGTTGAAAGGGGATTCTTTTGGGAGTACAGTACGCCACCTTGATTTAAATTAAAACCTGTTACGTAACCCACTGATGGGATGAGATGCTTAGTCAGCTCCTTTGACTTGAACCTGTGACCTTCATTTTACGCAGTCATCTCTGCATTCGAAGCATTCGTTCCCTAACCAATGCCATTGACTTTGAGCGCTCCTTGCAGGAAATCCTTCTTAGTGTTTCACAGAAGATTAATTAAAACTGAATAGTAGGACTAGCATCAAGCACGAATAACAGTGGAACACATCAGAGATCCCAACTTCTCCTATGTCACCAATACAGCCCTCGTATTTTTATATAAGTGTAATTACATACATCATGAAAAGCTGTTTTGATGCATTTTTGAAAAGCCTGTTTCCCTCATGTCTGCTGCTGTAGAATGTAAACAGTTCCCCAACCCAATTTTAACCCATTATCTTCTGTGTGATGACCTGCAGAGGTCAGGTTGCTGTATAAATGTCTAAAACGACTTTTGCATAGGCAATAGATCTCCCATAGGTGAGACCTATTGGCTTTGCCAATGCTTGTGTTTACTCTGCTGTGAAAAAAACACTGACTGACTGACTCTCTCACTCTCACTGACTGACTCTCTCACTCTCACTGACTGACTGACTGACTCTCTCACTCGCTCTCACTGACTGACTGACTGACTCTCTCACTCTCACTTACTGACTGACTGACTCTCTCACTGACTGACTCTCTCACTCTCACTGACTGACTGACTCACTCTCACTGACTGACTGACTCACTGTTTGACTCTCTCTCACTGACTGACTGACTCTATCACTCTCTCTCTCTCACTGACTGACTGACTCTCTCTCTCACTGACTGACTCTCACTGACTGACTGACTCTCTCACTCTCACTGACTGACTGACTCTCTCACTGACTGACTGACTCTCTCTCTCACTGACTGACTCTCTCACGCTCACTGACTGACTGACTCTCTCACTCTCACTAACTGACTGACTGACTCTCACTCTCTCTCACTGACTGACTGACTCTCTCACTCTCACTGACTGACTGACTCTCTCACTCTCTCTCACTGACTGACTGACTCTCACTCTCTCTCACTGACTGACTGACTCACTCTCACTGACTGACTCTCTCACTCTCACTGACTGACTGACTGACTCACTCTCACTGACTGACTGACTCTCTCACTCTCACTGACTGACTCTCACTCTCACTGACTGACTGACTCTCTCACTGACTGACTGACTCTCACTCTCTCTCACTGACTGACTGACTCTCTCACTCTCACTGAGTGACTGACACTCTCACTAACTGACTGACTCTCACTCTTACTGACTAACTGACTGACTCTCTCACTCTCAATGACTGACTGACTGACTGACTCTCTCACTCTCTCTCACTGACTGACTGACTCTCTCACTCTCACTGACTGACTGACTCTCTCACTCTCTCTCACTGACTGACTGATTGACTCTCTCACTCTCACTGACTGACTCTCTCACTCTCACTAACTGACTCTCTCACTCTCACTGACTGACTGACTCTCTCACTGACTGACTCTCTCACTCTCTCTCACTCACTGACTGACTCTCTCTCACTGATTGACTGACTATCTCTCTCACTCTCTCTCACTGACTGACTGACTCTCTCACTCTCACTGACTGACTCTCACTCTCACTGACTGACTGACTCTCTCACTCTCACTGACTGACTAACTCTCTCACTCTCACTGACTGACTGACTCTCACTCTCACTGACTCTCTCACTCTCACTGACTAACTGACTGACTCTCACTGACTGACTGATTCTCACTCTCACTGATTGATTGACTCTCACTCTCACTGACTCTCTCACTGACTGACTGACTCTCTCACTGACTCACTAACTCTCATTCTCTCTCACTGACTGACTGACTCTCACTCTCACTAACTGACTGACTCTCTCACTGACTAACTGACTGACTCTCACTGACTGACTGACTCTCTCACTCTCTCACTGACTGACTGACTCTCTCACTCTCACTAACTAACTGACTGACTCTCTCACTCTCACTGACTGACTGACTGACTATCTCACTCACTGACTAACTGACTGACTGACTCTCTCACTGACTGACTGACTCTCTCACTCGCTGACTGACTCTCTCTCACTGACTGACTCCCACTCTCTCTCACTGACTGGCTGACTCTCTCACTCTCACTGACTGACTGACTCTCTCTCTCTCTCACTGACTGACTCTCTCACGCTCACTGACTGACTGACTCTCTCACTCTCACTAACTGACTGACTGACTCTCACTCTCTCTCACTGACTGACTGACTCTCTCACTCTCACTGACTGACTGACTCTCTCACTCTCTCTCACTGACTGACTGACTCTCACTCTCTCTCACTGACTGACTGACTCTCTCACTCTCACTAACTGACTAACTGACTGACTCTCACTCTCACTGACTGACTGACTCTCTCTCACTGACTGACTGACTCTCTCACTGACTGACTGACTCTCTCACTCTCACTAACTGACTGACTGACTCACTCTCACTGACTGACTGACTGACTCTCTCACTCTCACTAACTGACTGACTGACTCTCTCACTGACTAACTGACTCTCTCTCTCTCTCACTGACTGACTCTCTCTCACTCACTGACTGACTCTCTCACTGACTAACTGACTCTCTCACTCTCTCTCACTGACTGACTAACTGACTCTCTCACTCTCACTGACTGACTGACTCTCTCACTCTCACTGACTGACTCTCTCACTCTCTCTCACTCACTGACTGACTCTCTCTCACTCACTGACTCTCTCTCACTCACTGACTGACTCTCTTCACTATCTCTCACTGACTGACTCTCTCACTGACTGACTGACTCTCACTGACTGACTGACTCTCACTCTCACTGACTGACTGACTCTCTCACTCTCACTAACTGACTAATTGACTCTCATTCTCACTGACTGACTGACTGACTCTCTCACTGACTGACTGACTCTCTCACTCTCTCTCACTGACTGACTCACTCTCTCTCACTGACTGACTGAGTCTCTCACTCTCACTAACTGACTAACTGACTGACTGACCTTCACCCTCCTGTTATTTATGCCCCCCCATAACAATAAAAACCATAACAAGCAACCATTGGGACAGGCAGATACAAGTTGCCAGCATTAAAAGAACAAAAAAAACCTCAAGACATTATTTATTATTAATACTTTTTTAATATGGTCGTTCAGTTGTACATAATGCTTTCTTGGTCATATCTAAGGTAACAAAAATGCTTCTGACACTTCTTTATTATAACTTTTCAGCATGCTGCAGACTTCTGTACAGCACAGCTTAAAGACATAGACAAAGTCAATATCTCTGGCTAAACACTTATAAGTTCCCAAAGGCGAGACCTATTGGCTATGCCAATGCTTGTTCTTTTTATTCTTTAGCACATTTTTCTAAACCTTATCAGGCTTTTACTGCTTTAACTATTAAATACCCTATTATAGTATCTTCCTGTATTCTTACACAACCCATGTCTCCGATACAGGAGTTTCTGGAATCCTCTATATGGCATAATAAATCCATCAAAATTTTGAATCGTACTATTTTCTGGAAGCAATGGGTTTTTAAAGGCATAATTCAAGTCAAACAATTACTGTGTGATATGACTCCTCTTTTTTTGGAAATTCAAACTAAATTTGATCTTCCCTCTACTTGTGCCACCAAATATGAGCCTCTCAAGGGTGCTCTTTTGCATGCTACATCCACGCTCAGTCAATCGCAATCTTCTATTCGTTCCTCACCTCCTGACCCAATTATACTGTCGTCATCGCCTAAAGCATCATATATAAGTAAATATTTACATTACATTACCCCTTCATGTCCCAAATCTAAAACTGAATTTATGTGGGAGTCTGATCTTCAACATTCCTTTTCTTTAAAGTCTGGGGCTTAGTTTGGAGCAAAATACATCATACCTCATGTAATGCCAGTACTACACAAACCCCATATTATTTTTATAATAGATTATACATTACCCCATTTTCTTTGCATAAGTGCAACCCAACTCTTTCAACTATGTGTTGGTCTTGTAACACCCTCACTGGCACATATTTACATATGTTTTTTCACTGTCGGCCGATTACAACTTTTTGGCTGCAGGTGTGTAGAACTATTTCTACTATTTGCTCCATTAACTTCCCCTTTGATATTCAATGCATTTTTATGGGAAGTTCTTCACGTTCTTGGCCAGTTCACTCTAAACTAGGTAAATTTTTGGACCTGTCACTTGCCATTGCTTTTCAAGTTATTACATCCAACTGGAAGAATGCCAAAAATGTTAATATTACTAGTTGGTGGAATCTTCTTTGTTCTCATCATAGATTGGTTACAACATCGGCTACATCTACATTACAGATGATTAATAAAGACCTCTTTAGGTCTCCGCTCACTGGTTAGTTAAACAAAAAGCATAAATCCACCAAGGATTCTACGAAGATTTTCCAGCCCCCATGATTGCTTTTCTCTTTCCTGTTTATTATTATACATATTTATTTAACCATTGTCATTATATGAGATAAGTTGTTATATGACATGATGTTGCTATATAGAATAAGCCATTATATAACATAATGTTTATTACATGATACATATACAGACATGTAATACATATTTTCTTATTTTTCTTTTCCTTCCTTCTTCCCATTTTTTTCTTCCTTTCTCTATTTTCTGTTTTTCTTCCTTTTTCTTTTCTTTTCCTTTTCTTTCATTTCAAATAACAAAATTGCAATTTCGTATGTGCAGAATTATGATATTATCTTAAATAAGTTTATTGTACAATTTATCTCTTCTTATTTTAAAACTATTTCTTGTAAGTACTTCTTTTTCTTTGCAATTATTCTATTTCATAATCTGGATTTTCATTTTAAACAAAGATAATTCTGTACACTTGTATTACACTTTAATAAAGCTTTTATTAAACTAAAAAAAAGATGGATAAATAATATAATAGACAGTGAAGGAACAGAATAATGGGGACAGTGAAATCATTACAAGCTTTGCGGAATATCGTGAAAACATGTACAGATCTCAATTACAAGGTGGATAAGGAGAAATACAGGATTTTGGGACTGAGTTCATGACACCATTTTGTGGTGGTACCCCTTAAGAAACTTCTTCCCAAAAGTAAAAGTTTTTTCTCTGGGTGCAACTGGATATTTGTTCCCTTATCAGGTGGTCTTACCACTCTTTTATTATTATTTTTTATTGCTGTTCATTTTCCTCTTTTATCTGGCAGCTTGAGTTTTCTCTGCCATGTGCATCAGTGACATGTATTTTTACCCAGAAACACTCCTGGTTAATTACCTCTATGTCCCTCATCCTCGACCCAGTCATAACACATGAGGTAACATTCACTGACAGGAAACGCTTGCTAACTCCACCCACCCTCCTGCCAGGGGCTATAATGCTATAGCCAGAGCAAAGCACCTCCTGTTTTGTTTCCTGTCAGTGGATTCAGACGGGGACGCTGAGGTGACTGCTGGGCTTTTACCTCCGCCGGAGTTGTTTCCTCGCCTCTCCTTCTGCTGGGCTCTGAGAGTACCTGGGGACCATCGTGGGAGTTGCTGGTTGTCAGGGGGCATGGTGTGGCCTTCTGGACGCCGTGAATATGGTTAGCTACCGGGAACCCTGCTTGCTGGTCTTGGTTGGGCTCCCGGTCAGCATTTCTTGGCTTTTTCCGCTGGCCGCCGCATGCTTTCCCAGCTCCTGTTGTGTTTCTTGCCATCGCGGCCTTGCGGTGCTGGGTGGGAGCTGTGTTGCAGGTTGCCAGTCTCTGCTTGGGCTGCCTCGGTGTGCGGCGCAGCTGGAGCCTCTCACCGCACTGACTGCCTTCTGGCGTAGCCCGCAGCGGCCTTGTGGCATGGCGCCTTCCGTGTAGGCAGCTTCCTGGGGGGAGGGGGCCCGGAGCAGTGCGTGGTCGCTCCACTTCTGCATTCTGTAAGTGCAGGGTGGCGTTTGTCAGCTGGTTTTCTTGCTGCTTTGACGGATGCGCGCTGGGGTGCTGTTTTTAGGCCGTATTCTTTGCTTCTAGAGTGCTGTATTTATTGTTGCTCTCCACAGTGGTTGTTTTGTCATCTGTCTGTGGGTCAGTCTGGGGAAGCATGCTACTTAGCGCAGACATTGCTCTCCACTTTCTTCCTCCTCCTCTGTGGGGAGTCGAGGTTCAGCCCCTCCCTTGAAGAAGAGGAAAGGGGTTGGTGATGCCCGGCTGAGGCAATTAATTTTGGAGACTTTGTCTGCTATTAAGCAAGTTAAGAAGCCGGCTGGTGTTTGTTCTGGAGGGGGGCACGACCTCTACTCGGACATTTCCAGTTCGTATTCTTCTGATGAGTCCTCCTTGGGTTCTGTGGACATTAAGGGGAAATATATCTCTAAGTATATGTTACAAGATCTTCTTTCCAATGTGAGTGACAGTATGGGTTTCCCAGATGCAGAGGTCGCCAGCACGTCGAAGGACATGGTTTTTCCCCAATTTCGGAAGCTGCCTACCAAAGCCTTGCCTATTTATCTGTTTGTGATGGACGTTCTTTTGAAGGAATGGAAGGATCCCTATCACATATTGATGCCTTGCTTCATGTCTAAGCTGTACCCCTTGAGACACATGGAGGATACTATTCTGAAGTCTGTTCATATGGACTCTATTGTGGCAAGTCTGGTGGGGCGTTCATTCATGGCTGAGGATAATGTCCTGAAGGATGGTGCGGATAAGAAAGTTGACTCCTCTCTGAAGAAGGCTTATGCGGGATCCCATCTTGCCATTTGTTCGGGGATATATGGTGCTTATGTGGCACAGTCTTTATTGTTCGACTTCCAAACTTTGTTCTCTACGATCCAGGACAGGGGGCAGTGTCCTGAGTTGTTGGAGTCCATTGAACGTCATGCTGAGTTTCTTTCTGACATTGCGTTTGACTCTGTTAGAGTGTCAGCTTTATCCTGTGGTGCTTCCATTGTGGCCAGACGTAATTTGCTGCTGAAGGGTTGGAACACGGATGCTGCTCAGTGTTCCATGGCTTTGAGATTGCCGTTTACTGGTCCTCTGCTTTTTGGTAAAGGCCTTGAGGAGAAGTTGCATAAGGTTTTTAAGGAGCGGAAGCATTCCTTTTCCTTTCGGAGGCAACAGCGGCACAAGGAGGCTTTCTTTTCCTTGGTGAAGTCTTTTCGTCAGCCTTCTCGCCGGCAGAGGAATAACTTCATTAACCAGAAGGGCCCGGGGAAGGGTTTCCAGGGGAAATTTCAGAGGAAGCCTCATCCGGATGCCGGTCCTGGGAGTCAGCGTTCCTGACTATGCCGCCTTCCAAGGTCCTACTGGCGGACTGCCAGAGGTTGGTGGGATACTGTGCCAATTCGTGGTGGCGTGGAGACTCACGACTAAGGATCAGTGGGTGCTGGGTGTCCTGGAGAGGGGTTACCAGATCGAGGTTGTGTCCCCCACCCATCCCCGTAGTCTGGCACGGTTCGTACTCCAATTCCGAAGGATGTTCCCCTTTCGGGGGGCTCTGAAGGAAGGGGTTCCGCTGTTGTTCCTGAAGAAGGCAATCATCCTTGTTCCGAGGTCAGAATGGAGTCAGGGCACCTATTCGATCATCTTTCTGGTCACAAACGTTACAGGGGGTTTCCGAATTGTGATCAACCTCAGGCCCCTGAACAGGTTTGTCCGAAAGATCCCCTTCAAGATGGAGACCCTGCAACGTATGATCCCGTTGATTCAAGCCGGCTGTGTGATGACTACCTTGGATCTTCAGGATGCATATCTGCATGTGCGTGTGGTGTTGGGGTTCCAGAAGTTTCTGAAGTTCTCCCTACAGGGTCATCATTGGCAGTTGTGTGTCCTCTCTTTCGGCCTGCATTCCTCGCACAAGGTCTTTACCAAGGTGGTGGCTCACCTGCACTTCCAGGAGGTCTCTGTGTTTCCATAACTGGACGACTGGCTGCTGAAGGCCTCCTCTGCCTGGTGATGTCTCATCATCTGTCTTTGACCATACATATGCTCCAGAATCACGGCTTCCTCCTGAATTTTCCAAAGTGCCACCTTCAGCCTGCCACCAGGAGGTCTTTTATAGGGGCGGACTTCGACTCTGTTCTGGGCAAAGTGTTCCTGCCTCCCTCCCAGAACCTGTATCTGCAGTCAGTTGCTGAAGACAGACTCCACATTACATTTTGTGTTGTGACATAGGTCGAGTCTCTAAATGCTTTATTTTGGGCCCTTTTGTGTTGAGTTTACAGATACCCATCAGGGCACAGAGAGGCTGCTGCAAGATGAAGAGTATGCAGGGTATAATTTATTTTTAGCAGCCTGATACTTTGATTTTACGTTTGGATCCTGGTTTTCTTCCTAAAATTTGTTCTCAGTTTCATACGTCTCAGGAGTTGGTGTTGCCTTCTTTCTACCCTTCACCTTCTTCTCCTGAGGAACACTTGTTGCACTCTCTGGATGTGAAGCGTGCTTTGTCTGTGTATGTGGACAGGCCTGCTGTCTTTTGTGCTTCTGACAGTCTGTTTGTGACTTTTGGTCTGGCAGGCCTTGGGAAGGCTGCCTCTTGACTGACCCTGGGTCATTGGATCAAGTCTGCTATTTCTTTGGCATATCAGGGCTCTGGTTTGCCCTGTCCTTCAGGGGTCCAGGCCCAGTCCACTAGGGGGGTCTCGGCTTCCTGGGCCGCATTTAATGAGGTGGCTTTGGATGAGGTCTGTTGTGTTGGGTCTGGAGCTTCTGAGTCTACCTTTATTCGAAATTATAGGTTGAATTGCGCTCTGGGTGACAATTTGAATTTTGGGTGTGGTCTTTTGCATGCTGTGGAGCCTGATGCTCCTCATTGAGTTGTTTTCATGCCTTTAAAGTTCACTGTGGTGCGCTTCTCTCCTGTGTGTTGTCTGTTTTTTTCTGCCAGGGTGCCAAATGCCTCCACCTTGGAGGTGTCGGCTTTGGTATACCTCATGTGTTATGACTGGGCCGAGGACGAGGGATGTGGAGGTATTGTCCTGTTTACTTACCGGTAATCCTCGTTACTCTTAGCCCTACTCGTCCTCGACCCAGTTATCTTTTCCACCCACCCTCCCTGTGTCAGGCCTTTGTTGTGCTTGGTATGTCAGGAAGTGCTTTGCTCTGGCTATAGTATTATAGCCCCTGGCAGGAGGGTAGGTGGAGTTAGCAAGCGTTTCCTGTTTTCTTTCCTGTCAGTGAATATTACCTCATGTGTGAAGACTGGGTTGAGGACGAGTAGGACTAAGAGTAATGAGGATTACTGGTAAGTAATCAGGACATTACACCTGATAATGCTTATGGAAAGGAGGTCTGGGACTACATTTCCCAGGTCGTGTTTCAGTGATGTCCCAAGCGACTGGTTAGAGACTGTACTTGAGGTGCGTGTCTTTGAGTTCTCTGCGCTACTCACCCTGGACAGACTTTCTCCACTGGCAATGGACTCTCTGCAGGTACGCTTCCTCTGTCTTTGGTTTCTTTTGCAGTTTTGGGCGATTGAACATACTTCACTGAACCCGCTCTTGAGTGCATGTCTGCCCCGATTTTGAGCAGTTGGCTTGTGCACTGTTGGTTGATTGGTACACTACTTTACTTTTCTGAGAGGGGCTATAGACGTTGGACCAGCACACTTTAAGAACAAGAGCGTGATCTATGTTTGTTAGTGCATTTCCCTCTGATGCATGTCTGTTTCGTTTCGCAGACTGTGATTAGTGCATTTTTCATTTTAAGGATTTACAATACGCTGACTTGTAGTTTTCCAATATACTATCCACAGCCTTGCCCTGGTCTGTATAAGGTTTTGGAGAGTTGGAGCCAATACACCATACCTTAACGGGTAAGCTGGTTGAAATACTGTGACACCACAGTTGTGTGTCTGTTTACTATGGTCCACTGTTTGGGGTCTTATGGTTGTAATTCGATTTTTATGGCCCTGTCATTATATCGAATAGATATGGACATATGTGAGAATTCTCAAAAAATCTCCAGATTGCCAAATGATTTCATGTATTATTGATCTCTTGATTGTTTCACAGATGCTGACAACGATGGTCAAAAGACACATTGATTGTGGGCCAGCGTTCGTACCATTGAAATTTCATAAAGCCCTTTTTTCTCTTTTTACACTGTCTTATACTTACTTTACTCACAGAGTGAGAGGATATAGCTATTAGGTCCTGAAGAATGTCACACACCTCCTTGTAGCATCATTGGTAGAAACATTGTATCCCCATTATCACTTACAGGGTGAAGTTTCACACACCCCCTTGCTGGTTTTAAAGTGCTCCATGGGGACATACATTAAAAATTGAGTCTTAGTCCACCGTGAGACATTTTTAAATTCCCTTCACTTTTCTTTCACTTACAGTCTGTCCCCCTTCAACCCAACCAGACAGCTCACATTGGATTGGTCTTACCTCTGACACACCCCCTTCAAGCGCTCCTGTACTTTGTGGTGGAGTTGTAGCCCACACTAATATCAAGCTTGCTAGTGGTTTGCTAGTGGTGTGAGGGGGAACCCAATGATGAAGCATGCCACCCAAGGGTGGGTGAGGGTTCCTGGCCTGAAAACAAAATAGTTTTTGTTCCCTACTGCTTCTGTTCTTTTCAAGGAGACCTTTAATTTGGAAGCACAATGAATCAGTCTGTTGCTGAAGGCAGTCTATGCCATTTTTGTGTTGTGACATAGGTTGAGTCTCTAAATGCTTCATTTTGGGTCCTTTTGTGTTGATTTTGCTGATACCCATCAGGGCACAGAGAGGCTGCTGTAAGATGAAGATTATGCAGTGTTGTCATCTTTCACAGAGAAAAATTTCAAACAGGGAAAAGTACTGGATTTTGATGATTTTATGGATCATTTTTCCTGTCCGGCAGTACCAGCCAAACCTGTTAAATACTGTTCAAATGCTATTGCTATTTGTCACCTGCCCAGTATTTTACTATCCTGTCGGGTATTTTCAAGCTAAGACAGGTAAAAAAAAATCAGGAAAATAGTGGTAGTCTGGAGTAGTCTAAACTATTTGTAGATGTTTCTAAAACAAATTGAGGCTGATTTACTGTGTTAAAAAACTATGTAGTGGATTTTACATAAGCTGTATTTTTAAGTACTATCTTCTGGACGTTCCAGAACCTTGAAACATGTACAAATGACCAGTATTTGTCTCTGAAAAATGTGACAACTATAGGAAGTCTATCTTCAAGATCCCTGCAACAATAATTCAGTGATGGCAGCTATAGAAGGGGAGACTCTTCCTGCTCTCGCAGACAGGTATCATAGATACGCGTTTAGAATACATAGAGGCAACTTTATTTCTAATAATCCTAAACCTTATTAGAGCAACATCTTTTTAATAGGAGCTGGGTCTCTTCCTGCTCTCACTGACAAACAACAGGCATTGTAGACATAGGCTTAGAAGATATAGAGGCCCTTTCATTTCTAAAAAAACAAAAGCTTATCAGAGCAACACCTTTTTATAACAAGCACTAGCAAAGTCAAAACCTATAGCCTTTGCAATCTTCTGTGTTTTTTTATTGCAAGTATATGCCGCAAAATAAAAAGAAAATTTGCAGTCACAGCCCTGACTAGTACCACGCATCAGGTGTTAGACTAACACATTTTAGTGTGGTGGTCCGCATCACCTCACTAAAATTCATTAGTCACGCATTTTTAGAGCCTTGACACCACTTGCACGCTGTTAGGGAGAAGCTGGGAGTGACAGCGACTGTCGAAGCTGCATTTACAGCAGCACGGCGAGTGCTGTGCAGACAGTGCTCCAAGACTCATACTGGCTGCTCAATCAGGTCTGTGTGTTAATAAATTGACTGACACATTGATTAAACAACATAAATATAATTTATTTTAGCAGCCTGCAAATCAGAACTGCTCTCACCTCAGGCGGCGGGATGGGCTGAGCTGACTGTATTGTAAATAGCTCAGACCTAGCCACGGCTGCCTCAGAGACGGTACTGATGGAGCAAGGACTCGTAAAAGAGACTTGCTCTGAAGCAATCCTCTCATTTAACTCGCTAACGAAGTACTAACAACGTCTTGTAAATAATAACACGCACTACAGAAACACACGGGTTAGCGAAGCTTGCGTATGTGTATACTAATATAGATAACAATGAAAACGGACTAATCCAGCTTTAACTGGGAAATCTTTACCGCGCATGCGTCAACTGCATCTACGCAGTATGACGGTACTAACGCTTGGAGGGAAATTCCAGCGCATGTGCAAAAGGCATTAAAATGGAGTCTTTAAGACTCACGTGCATGGCATCTGCTTAGCTGAAATAAAAACCTGCTATTTTTCTAATGCTAATGCGGGGAAAGTATTAATAAGTAAGGAGGGTTAGAGTAGAGATGGGTGGTATACAGTGAAACCATTTATTTGTGAAAGTAACATTTCTTCTTTTGGCTTTATTATTAGTGCGCATTTGGGCCTTTCACGTTTGTCTGAACTGAGCCGACTGATTCAAGTTTGCGCATGCCTACATGAGAATTAACCCGGAAGGATGACCAAGCTTTTGACAGCCGTCCAAGGACGAGAATGATGTGCCCTGTGAACAGATGGTGAAGAGTTCACTCAAGAAGACTTGTATTCATGATATTGAAATAAATGTATCTAATAAAGTTTGGACATGTATGGGAACGGAAGAAAAGAATAAAGTTTAAGGGGATGGGTTTTGCGAACAATAGTTCAATGAAAATAAGTAATATGTAAGCATGGTGTGATGATCATCCCCCTTGCCTGACCAATTAGATTTCGTATTTTTGCGATATTGAAACTTTAGTGGGTGGTACATGATGAACGTAGGATATAATTGAGGTAGCTTTTAGTTAGTTAGCTAGCTAAGCGGAGCACGGAGGAAGTCGAGAGCTCGGGATGCTGTCGGTGCTGATTCTGAAAGAGACGCTGTGAGATGCTGATGAAGACATCGAATGCAGAACAATCCATCCTAATTTAATTGGGTTAGATAAGAAGATCGCGGAAGAATCTCGAGGAGGAAGAGAGTGTCAGAGAGGGGTGCTACGCAGTTGTCGGTATTTAGAGAGGTTAAGTATCCTGTCCTGAAGTCTTTGTCTCCTGATCTATCCCGGGGGACCCTTACCAGCCCTTTGGCCAGGGAGTTGGTCTTCACACCATCCTTGGTAACTATAAATTCATGGTATTTTGTAGATGCTCTTTTCTCTCTGTCCTCTCCTTTCCGAGCATAGTTATTGTATGAGTCTGAAGTATTTTCTAAATGATCATTTATTTGAATTTACACTCTTACGGATGAGGGTGTTTGTACTGAAACTTTGAGATGGTTCACATTCATTTAATGACTATTCCTCTCTGTTATTTTCGAGCTTGCAAACTCCACTATTCCGGACCTGGTTTTGCCGTTCGACTGACCGACTTTCAGTCAGAAAAACGCTGTGTGGAGCCGGCTCGCGGGAGCGTTTCTCGGCTCGCGGCAAATCCCCGCGGCCCCCACCCTCTCTGCTCAGCGGTAACTGTAAACCGCAAACTGCAAGCTGCAATCTGCAACCCGTCTATGCTCCGTTGTGCTTTTGGAGCCTTTGCCTTTGCTGGAGCTTTGCTGGAGCTTTTCGTCACGAGCTGCTGCCGCTGACTGACCACGGACTTACCCCGCCTGGATTTTGCCCTTGTACCAGCGGCCAGCAGCCTGCACTCTGCCTCTGCATTTTTCCTCACTCTTCCCGCCTTTCAACCGGCCCTCGGACCTCGGCCAGTTGGGGTGGACCATTGTGGCTCGTTACCTGCTCCCGTTCCAGGTTGGTGCTGGTGCGGTGCTGTGTGGAGCTGTGGGGCAGCGGCGTTTGCAGAGTCAGCGGAGGCAGAAGCAGGCAGCTGAGTCTTGGCTGCCGGAGGCGGAGGTGGCTCAGCAGGCAAACGCAGAGGACCCACCGGGGGATCAATGGCTAGTGGTAAGTGCACCCTTTAGTAAGTGCTTCCACTAGTTAAAGTACCCTGTGCAACAGGATAAACCGTGTCTAGGCTGCTAAACTTAAGCTGTTTTATACTGCAATATTGTGAAAACCGCGAAAATCGCGAAAACTGACTTAAATTGCAATTGCCTACTTTTCAAAAATCCAGGAGAGCCAGACAGACAGACGTCTTGATACCCCGATTCACAGGCTCTCCCTGCGTCAAGGAGGGTTGGGCAATTTATAAGATTAGCGAGTGGGACAATTTAGCCCCCTACCTGCATAAAATAAAGGGGGCGTATTAATCGGAGTCGACAATCAGAATAAGAGCTATCAAAGTGACGGATAAAGAGGCCAGTAGTCCGCCCGGCTCGATTTAAACTAGCCAAGCCTTCAGCAATGCGATCAGGCAGGGTGAGGAAGGCCCTGGGAGATAAAGCAGTCATAAAAAAGGGAACTGCCAAAGGGAAAAAAGGCGACAAAGCGGAAAAAGGTGGAACAACCTCAACAAAGAGCCCTTTAATCTCTCCTATTGCGTCTCTGTTTGAAAAATCAATTCTAAATAAAAAACAGATGCAAAACTCAAGACTTCAATTTCTAAAGGATCCTAGTTCATCTCTATGCGCCACATTTGGTGAAACGTCAGGGCTCATGACCCCTTTGGCCCCCCAAAAGACAGTACAATGGATATACCAAAGGGGGAGGGTCCAAATCAAGAATCCATCTTAAAGAAACCAACTGAAATGTTCAACCAAAACACCATTGAGGTAAAGGAGTCGAGAAATCTAATAACAGAAATAGAGAATCAAGACAAGGAAAATCCAGTTGGGACACTTCCTTCACGTAATATCATTGTAAGTACAGCAGTGGTACATGCAAAGGGAAATGACAGTGGCGCTAGGGTGGATCATCAACACACCATTCCACGACTAGCCTCAGGTACAATTCACGGCGAAAGTAACGGGGAAAGCACGCCCTACAGCGTAGCAACAACGTGTAAAACCGGTTTCCCGGTTAGAACAAATAAATATTCCACACACACCGCTGAGCAAGGACATGAATTTAGTCATTATGACTCGGACTCAAACATGGAAGACCTAGTACATCTCTGGTCAGACAACGGACTAGCATCAACTAATTTGGAGGTCTCATGCGCGAGTATACATGCGGAAGCTATATCGGAGTCAAAAGCGGAAGTGGATGTAGAAGAAAACGATGGCGCGGAGTTGAACATCTCACGGATGAGTAAACCCTCGGAAGATTTACAAGCGGGAACTGGAGAGGACGAGGGACGGGAAGAGGGAAATAAATATATGCAAAGATCTAACCACGTGGACGAAAAATATAAATCCCCTGTCCACAGAATCAAAACTCAATCGACTTCAATGGATAAGCCTGGAGATATACCCGAACAAGGGACAATTAATCTCGAAAATAATAAAAATGGGCAAACAGAATTAACTTTATCAATACTGCAGGCTCTGCAAATGTCGACAGCAACCCTGATAATGCAGTCGGATAAACTGGACATACAGATTGATTTAATGAATATTATCGCATCATACATAGCAGGAATAAACACAAAACTTGAAGATTTAACAAAGTTAATAAAAAGAGTACAATCAGTCTATTCACCACAGGAATCAACTTGTACATGTGGTCCTATACTAGACAAATTGGTTTTTTACCGACAATAATGGAACAGATACTCAGTTTAAATAAGCGTTTGGTTTTACCGGCTGCGAATCTTGAGTCCGCAATTATATCAAAAACAGATGAAGATACAACTCAAAATAAAGTGCAGGTGCCCAAGAAAATGAACCAGGAGCAAAAGCCAGAACCTCAAGATGCCTCTAAAGAGAGGGTGGAACTAAAACAAATAAATCAGAGTATTACTTTTGAGCAACTTGTAAAACCGAGGCCTCAATCTAGAAGGCAGAAAAAGAAGGAACGAAAGGCGAGAAACAGGTCAAACGATCTAAAACCCAGCGAAAACACAAATTATATCCAATCTTTATTACAACAGCGGAAGAGGAACACGAAAATTCATTACAAGATTGTGTCTCAAGTAATAGAAATACCTCTACTAAGGAAACCAAAGTTATAAATACGGAAAAATTGGAAGACCCCAGTGGTTATACTAAAAATATAAACACAAAGGAAATCAAGGAATGCTCGCAAGAATCCTCCACATGCCCCACTAAAACTAGGCCAGAGACACAACATATAGTAGGAGCAGCAAAACAAGAAGACAGCAAAAGTTTACACAAAAAGGAAAATATCACAATCAACAGCAATGAGCATGGAAATTATGATCAATCACGACTGTCAGGGCTTCATAAAAAAGACACAAGGGAGGAGTTAAATAAGGAGAAGGAAGACTGCGAGGACAATTCAAGTACATTTAAACGCTGCGTGACAGTTCAACAATGCGCGCAGCTAAGAGATCAAGATCAGAGGGCGGATCTAATGGTATCTAGTAAACCTTACGATAGTAAGGCTTGGAAACCCGTTGTAAGAACAATTACATATGCAGACAAAGTAAATACGACTTCCTCAACTTGTCATCAAGAAAAAGAGGAGGGAGCCCAATGTCCTCTAGTATCACCTTTAAAGGAAACACAAACTAATCAGCAACATTCCCATAACTATAATTGTCAACTAAGCATCTGCATTCCCACCCAAGCCAATATTCAGAGTATGGAAATGGAGAACGAAGAGATAGGAAAGGGAATGTCAATCTGCACCTCGGAAAATCATCAGCTAATATGGTACCCAGAGTATGAAACGCAAGGATATTGTGATATTTTAAATAGGGGCAATATTCTGAAACTCTTGGCTGAAATTGACGAACTTAAACACATAAAATCCTCTGATCTTGTAGCAGTCCAATTTCTCCCGGGAGAAAACAACACAACTAAAGAACGAACTTTAACAACATGGCAGACACCGGAGCTAGCAAAGTTGATACGAAACAGCTCAGAACAATTTTCTTTCTGGGGTATACAATTAAAAGAACCAGTAAGACCGCGGTACCCATTCCCCTTGAAAGTAAATGAGAAGCTCGTCACGAACAGGATAATAAATCATAAGATCCCTCCTGCACATGTATATTCAATTATACATAATGCAAAAGGAAGGAGTGATGTTGTCCATACTGAGATTAGATCGGCAAACAGAATAGAAGGGGTTTCCGAACAAAGTCATGGTCAGTGGAACTGGCTACCCAGTATCCTGAGCAACCAAAATGGAGTCTGACATAAGAGAACCATGGCCTCTACACTCGAATTAAAAGCAATACACATGCTATCTTGGAATATAGCAGGAGCTAAGCGACTGCTTGACGAAGGCCTCCCACTTAAGGAATGGGAAGATTGTGAAATTATAGCCCTGCAGGAAACTTGGTCGATTGAAGAAATACCGATAGAAGGTTACATCCATTATACAGTACCTGCGGAAAAGTGCAAGTATTATGGAAGGGCAGTAGGAGGATTGATTGTATATGTTTCGACAGCTTTAAAAATAATCACGGAACAGTTAGAATCACCAGATCCCAGTATACAAATTGTAAAATTCTCCGATCAACATTCAAGTACAGGTAATATTATTTTACTAATCAATTATTACACTCAACCGAAGGCGCAAATAAAAAAGGAGAAACACGCCCTTTTAATAAAAATAATATCTAAGCTTCGCTGTAGTGAGCCGAGCTGGAACTTAATAATAACAGGAGATTTTAACTCAAATTTGATATTCACACCGGATGAAGATGATATTTTAACAGCAGATAACTCATCTTGGTGTGTACCACAACAATATCATATAGGGACTCATCGTACGGACCGTATTGGTCAGCAACTAGTCATAGAATTTGAATTTCTAGGTATGCGGGTCCTTAACGGGAGAAACGATGAAGATCGCCCTCCGAACAAAACGTACCACGGCCCAAAGGCACATTCAACGCTAGATTTCACACTTATAACCCTTCCTTTGTTTCAATCTTTGGCTCGCTTTTACATAAAGTTTACCACCTTGAGTGATCACTCAATACAACATGTCATATTTAACCTGAATACACCAAGACATCAGCTCACTAACGCCACAGCGGGTGAAATTACCTCAAATAATTTAAAACGTCTGAAATGGTCAAACATAAACAAGGCAGATTTGTTTTTAACAATAAAGAGTCTCTTGGCAGAAGAAACAACGGAAACCACTAACCAAATACAAGCTTGGTCACGATTTCTAAATAATTTAGCTGAAACAATGAAAGCTTCAAATAATAGGGAAAAAATATATGGACAGACAAATAATCTACCGAGAGACCTGCATAAGCTAAAGAAAGCACTGAGGAAAGCCCAAAGGAAACTGCGAACAGATAAATCCAACGGGTTAAGCTGGAAATCATTCCAACAACTCAGGAAGCAATTTAAAAAAGGTGTTTGGGAATTTAAAAATTGAAGGCCGAGAGTTTTTGGCTCAAAATGATCTATAATGTGAGACATTCCAACCTCTCCAAATTTTGGCAGACAATAAACAAGATGATAAGACCTTGAAATGCGATAATCTCGTACATACAAGAACAGGAATGGGTCAACTTTCTTGGGGATAAATTTAAGGAGGACAATCTACAAGACACAGAAAATTGCCAATTGCAGAATGTGAAGCTGATTTCCGAAAGCGAATTGAAGTCACAGAACAAACAATTGACGTATATAACTGAAGAAATAACAAATATAATTAAGAAAGGGAAAAACGATGGCGCTCCTGGTCCGAACGGCATTCCCCAAGCGACCTTCAAACATGATCCCGAATACTGGAGCTCGATCTTAGGTAAACTTTATATCGACGTTGAACTTCATAACCAGATCCCGGATAGTTGGCAGGGTTCAATCATTACTCCCATTTATAAAGAAGGCGACAGATCCAGTCCAAAAAACTACCGGTTAATCGCCATACAGGATGTTGAAGCCAAATACTTTGCCACATTAGTCCTTAAAGAGCTAGAGGATTGGTCTAGAGAATGTAACTTAATACCGAAAAATCAAACTGGATTCAGGAAGGGCATTGGAACCATTACAAACATTCTGTGCATTTCGCTGGTCGCAGAAAGATGCAAAAGCAGAAAACAGGATCTTCACCTGTGCTATATCGATCTTAAAACTGCGTTTGACAGCATAGACCGGAAACTTTTGTGGTCTAAATTAAAATTTAGGGGTATACCGGATAAACTATTGAAGGGTTTACTGCTATTTTATACAGATACTTGGGTGCGCGTGAAGCTCGGAAATGGAGAAAGAATATCCAGGAAAGTGTATACCAGCACAGGACTGAAACAGGGGTGCGTATTGGCACCGCATCTATTTAATCTATTCATTTCAGACCTCTCAGGAAAGCTCGATGGAATCAACTCACACTCCCCCAAACTGGGTAATCAGCAACTGTCGCATCTTGCCTCCGCAGATGATATCGTCCTTTTAAGCCTCTCCAAGGTAGGCCTGACAAGACTACTTAATGAACTCTCTGAATTCTTGTCGATAAATAACTTGGAACTAAACCTTTCAAAAACCAAATCCATGCTTATTACTAATCGAGCAGCCTCGACTCATCACATCAGAGTAAAAGGCACTTTATTGGAGAGAGAATCATGTTACAAATATCTGGGATTCTATATCGATGATAAATTATCTTTTCGAGACCAGATAATATATATGACGCAGCGAGCGGGAGCTTTAACATTTGCCCTTAAAACACATGTAAAGAAACTGGAGGGTCCATCTTTGAAAGCCATATTGACAATAATCTCAGCTAAAGCACTACCTTCACTATCGTATGCCAGTGCCGCAATGCATGGGAAGGACGCAGAAACCTTAAACAGACTGATAACGAGCATTTACAAAAAAGTTCTCGAACTCCCGAAGACGGCCTCTCCAGCACAGATGCGCCTGGAGTTTGGGCTAAAAAACGAAACACTGGGTAGACTCTACTCATAAATAAAAGTATGGTACCAAATAAAGCAAAATGTAGAGGTCAACAGTCTTAATGAGTCCCTATGGCAGGAAATGGAGCAGGACAAACATTCGCCAGCCCACAAGTTCCTGGAACATGCATTAAGGATTACCTGCACAAACGAGTTGTGGAATAAGCAAATGCCCTACCAAACATTCAAATTAACATTAAATAAGGCTGCAAAGTTCCATTCGCTGCTGGTTGATAAAGACATTTTTTCGACAAGATCTCATTCGTGGACAGTGATTAACTCGTATAAAACACTGAAACAAGCGCCCTACTTGGACTCCACTTTCTCGATCTATGTGAAAAGAAAATTAATTACATTAAGGTTTGGGCATTTCCCTACTCTTGCAGAAGCCCCTCATTGGGTACAAAGGAAACACGAAAATTGCCGGCACTGTGGCTACAAAAAGGAAGATCTGATTCATCTTGTATGCCATTGTAAGATACTGCAATCAGCTCGAACTACAATCTTACGGCGAGCATTTCTGGATAGAGGCATAAAGTCTTGCAGAATAGCTATTATAAGAGGACTAGATTCCACCGACCCCCAAATGAACTGTAAATTGGTTAAATTTTTATGTTTCCATGAATGAGAACTGAAAGCCAAATCCGAGTAATGGATAAATTATGAACTATATTTTAATAACTATATAAATGTTACGATGTTTTTTTTAAGAGATATGTAACTTTTATGCAATTTGCTCTTCTTTCATTTTTAAACAGTGTTTTGTAATATTGTTATGGTTTTAACTAACTGAACAATAAATAAACAATCACAATCATTTAATTTAGATAAAGATTTTAAAACTTCCCGAGTCTGTGATTATTTACTTTAATTAAAGAATAGTTAATAAGTTATGTTAATTATCACCATCAACTAGTTCAACTAATGGTCCATCGACCAGAGGAAAGAACTTTTTGATTAGTGAAAGGTTAGTTAGGAATAAGAAATAACTAATCCTGTGATATGAAAAATATAAACTAAACTCAGCGGTCTACTTGGATTTGTGTAAGTGTTTATGGGCCCAGGTGAGTATATGGTAGTAGAGTATCTGTTGTTAGTACACCGCTGGATCAGTTTTCTGGTAGCAGAGTTATGGTTATTATTGATTAGTTTGGTGATAAGTATAGATTATTGATTATCGATTTATGTTTTAACAAAAGAGTTAGTGTCTTTGTTTTATGTTCTCCAGAATTCCCGGGGAACGAATAGTGGGTGGTGACAGAAGCCATACTGCAGTGAGGTTACTCGTCTGTTGGAATAACACTGAGAAGCTAGGTAGGGCTGGCAGTGTTAAACTAGGGACTATTTCGTATAAAAGTAGAGTGCGAATAATAGCAAATGGGGTTCGCTGGTGAAACTTTGGTCTCATTTCCCAATACGTGTGACACTGGAGGAGTAGCAGGTTCTCTAGAGCTTGAGTGAAGGGTAAACAGAGGTTTTTACTCGCAGTAGAAGAGGAGCAATTCTGAGACTCCAGAATAAGTCGAAAAATTCTATCCTTTGTTTAGTGGAACAGACAGAGTAGCGAATGTTTTTATGTTGTTAATAACAAAGAATTTAATGAAAAGTATTAAGAAATAAGTTTCGGTATTACCTTGTGAAAAGAGGGGCAGTCGCCGGAGTTGTACTGACGTCACAGTGAGCCGCGCTGGGATTGGTAGAAACAGTGGGCGTGTGACAGAAGCAGCCTTGTAAAGGAGGGGTCAGTAGTAAGGAGCAGAACTGACGTCAGAAAAGGCCGCACTGGCATTGGTCAGACCACGAGCGTGAGCCTGATTTTTATTGGATAACTAGTTAGAAGCCGCGCTAGGATTGGTGGAAAAAGAGATTGTATGCAGGATTTTGATTTGACTGCTAGTGTGAGACGTGCAGATAGAAGATTTCAAGGGTTTGCAGAATATAATTTTATACATCGTTCGTCTAGAATGTATGGAGAAAAGAGAAAGATGTCATTTATAAAGAAAATTAAGAATTTCTTTAAGAAGGATAAGCCTGTGTTAACTAGGGAGGGAATTCCTATTCCGCCACCGAAAACGCCAGCATCCTTTATGATGATGGAAAGAGGATAACATACTTGCGTGTGGTTGGAAAATTGGATAGAATATACGAAAGGTGATGGAGTGCTAACGTTTTCTGAAAATGGTACGTTTAATGGGAGAATTCTTCAGAATTTGAGAATGAGAATGAATGATTTGGAACCTAGACCTAGGTTAACTCAATATGAGGCTTTGGAAGAATGGGAGACTGAGTCATATGAACGCGAGAAATGCATGTGTGGGAGATATAAAGGATTTTTTTCTCAGATATTGGCATGAGTCACGCGAAGGGCTGATGAAACAGTGGAGGAGAGCTATGGTATCTGAAGGTTTATATCCAGTGTTAGTGGCTGAGGAACAGTCTGGAGGAAAGTGTAAAGAGAAAACGAAACACATGAATACAACAGGATATGGTGAATCGGATGATGAGTTATTAGAAGATATTTTAATTAAAAATCCACCACCGTATCAAGAAGCGACTAGTAAGGTTACCCCAAGTGCACCAGTGATAGGAATGCCTTTAACCCCACAAATTTTACATGATACGTCATTCACTAGGGTGTTGCAGGATAATGAGAGAGATGTTTTAAATAAAACTAAAGAAGAATTAGTTCAGAAAATAAGTCAATTAAATTTGAATACTGAAGCTTTGACAGTACCTGTAACTATTGGTCCGGTAATCCCATTGTATGGAGATAAAAAGATTTGCAAGAAACCACAAACTGTGACAATTCCATTAAACAGTCCCAGAAAAGAAGTAATAATAACTGATGACCAGGTTAGTGAAAGTGAATCAGTTATTTCGTTAATGGATCTACCTAATGTGGAACCTTCAACTGAAACTCCGAAAAGAGTTACGCCTATAAATTTGAGAGAGAAAAGATCTTTGGTTCATATAGGAACTGGAGGTGCAACAGTAGTTACCCCTGAAGATATAGAGAGATGGGCACAGGAAATAGATAATCGGAACTCACCACCAAAGATTTTAGACATCAGTAGATTGAAAGTGGAATTGGAAGAAATGATAGTAGGAAGTGTGGGTATAGAAAGATTGAATGTTTATAATGATGAAGAGTTATTATTTTTATGTAAGAGTATAACCAGAAGAGCAAGAGTATTTCATGAGAAATTAACAGAAGTTGCTTCAGAAATTGGAATAGATATAGGGAAATCGAAGTTGTTGCAGAAACCATATCGAGTGGATTTTACTGACAAAGATTTAGAAAGTGTTAATGCATCTGGAAAGAGACTACAGATAAAGGAGTTAATGAATATTTTGCGAAAATGGGGAGACATTGATAAGTGGAGAATTAGGTGGATAAGGAAGAAAGAGGAAGTTCAAGCAAGAGAAGTAGCAGCTGCATTTCCAGTGAGAGAATCAGATAAAGTTGAGAAATTGTGTCCAATGAGAGAGGTTCCCGGAGGAGGATATGTTCATGTTCCTTGGAGTAGACAAGATATTTTGTCATTTACAAATGATTTTCCAAAATTGAGAGAAAAACCAGTTGAATGGTATAAACAGGTAGAAAGATTTGTGAAAGTTTCAAAGGTCTTATTGAAGGATCTGGATGGTTTGTTTGACATTGTGGTACCTGCTGATTTATGGACGGAGTGTAAGATTACAATCGATTAGCCAAGTGAGGAGTATGCTAAGGACTCAAAGACAGGAGCACCCTCAGAGGAGGTGATGATTACTTATTTGAAAGGGAAAATTCCTCCTAAAGAAACAGATTGGGTAAAGATAGATAGGACAACACAAGAACCAAATGAATCTGTACATGCGTATTATGAAAGGTTATTGCAGGTGTTTAAGCAGTATAGTGGCTTTGAGAATATTGGTGATAAGGATATAGGACATTTCGTGTATCGGTTTGTATATGGTTTGAAACCAGAGATTAGTCAGATGTTACAACAACACATGTTGTGTTGGCAAAGCAAGACAGTGGATAAGATTTTAAAGTATGCAAAATACTGCGGAGATGACATTGAGGCAAGGCGAAGAAAACTAAAGGAGAAAATGATGTGGGCACAAGTAAAACTGGCAGAACAGCAAGAGAATAAAACAAATACCCAGAATGATAACCAAGTGAAAGAGCAGAGTCAGAATGATTAAGTGGCGAATGGAAATAAATTTAGAGGATGAATGAACAGAGAAGAAGCGAAGAAGAAGTTTCCTTGTCATGCATGCGGAAAGCTTGGACATTGGAAGAACGAGTGTAAGAGTATTCAGAATAATAATGGGCCAAATCAAAATTTAATCCCAGAGATGCAGAATGAAGTACTTATGAATCAGCAGCAGCAGGTAGTTACTCCACAACATCAGGTGCCACCAGCTCCTATGCCAAACTTTGTGAACCACCAAAAGTTCAGTACGAACACCGGAATTCAAGGAGAAAGTGGTAAGAATAATAGAACAGTTGCGCAATATTTGTTGCAGAATGGTGAGGAAAATTCAGACTTTGTACAATGACGGTGCCTGAGGGGGGAGGAAGAGGAGTGCGTGCTTGGCGCATCCTTGCCGGTAGATCAGTCAGGTCCATTTGTTGATGGGAAAGTGGAAGGTAAAGACATCACTTTTCTATTGGATACTGGTGCTACCTGGTCTACTGTGAGAACAGCAGACATCCCAAACCTACCCCTCTCGGGAGAATCCATCCAAGTTGTAGGAGTGTCAAATCAAAAGATTAGAACCCCAATTACAAAACCGATGGAGGTGCACATTGGAAACTTTAAAGAAATGCATCGGTTTGTAGTTTGCGACTCCAGTCCCGTAAATCTGTTGGGAAGAGATCTAGGGCCCGATTCACAGAACTAACTTAAGACAAAATCCTAAACTTACTACCATTTTGGTATTCACAGAAGGCACTTACTCATTTTGGTATTCACAGAAGGCACTTACTTACTCATTTTGAGTAACTTACTCATTTTGTGTAATTTACTCATTTTGTGTAACTTACTCATTTTGGTATTCACAGAAGGCACTTACTCATAAAGAGTAAGTGCCTTCTGTGAATACCAAAATGAGTAAGTTACACAAAATGAGTAAGTTACACAAAATGAGTAAGTTGCTCATTTTGGTATTCACAGAAGGCACTTACTCATTTATGAGTAAGGGCCTTCTGTGAATACCAAAATGAGTAAGTTACACAAAATGAGTAAGTTACGTTACTCAAAATGAGTAAGTAAGTGCCTTCTGTGAATACCAAAATGAGTAAGTGCCTTCTGTGAATACCAAAATGGTAGTAAGTTTAGGATTTTGTCTTAAGTTAGTTCTGTGAATCGGGCCCCTATTGTGCAAAATGAATTGCACGATCTATTGTACACCAGATGGTGTCGCTTTCCAGACCCCTGATGAAGATGTTATATACAAAATGATGCTAGTCAAGCAAGGAACAGAAGTAGATGAGATGTTTTCAATAATGACTAAAAATGAATTACCAGAAGAGTTGAGAGCCACAGTCAATCCAGAAGTGTGGGATTTTACAGGAAAATATATTGGGCTGATGTCAAATGTAGACCCAGTTAAAGTGACAGTGAAAGAAGGTGTAGTTTATCCAAACACGCGACAGTACAAGAGGAGTCCAGAAGTAAAAGCAGGAATTACTCCAGAAATCGAACGCATGGTTAAACAAGGCATTTTAAAAGAAATAATGGGTAGTCCTTGTAATTCGCCAATAATAGGATTGAAAAAGCCTAGCGGAAAATATAGGAGAGTGCAGGATTTGAGAAAAATAAACAAAATTGTAGTGCCATGTTGCCCAATAGTGCCAAATCCAGCAGTAATCCTTTATCAGATACCTTGGAATGCAGGCTGGTTTACAGTAATTGATTTGTGTCAAGCATTCTTTTCTATTCCTTTGCATCCAGACAGCCAGTATCTTTTTGCATTTAAGTTCGAGGATCGTATCTATGCATGGTGCAGAGTTCCTCAAGGGTACACAGAGAGTCCCTCGATTTTTAATCAGATCCTGAAAAAGTGTTTAGAGTCATTAGTCATGCCTGGAAATTCGGTTCTGGTTCAGTACATTGATGACCTACTGGTGGCATCAAAAACACGAGAAGATTGTGTCACAGACACAATTGCATTACTGAACCATTTGGCTGAAGGAGGACACAAGGTGTCTCCAGAAAAATTACAGTTCTGTCAACAAGTTAGATATTTAGGGCATAAAATAGAAAGAGGAGTTAGTAAAGTGACACCAGAGAGAATAAAAATAATCAAAGAAATGCAACTACCTCAGACCCAAAGAGAGATGAGAATGTTCCTGGGAGTGGTTGGGTACTGTAGACTGTGGATTAACAGTTTTTCCTTGCTAGCAAAACCATTGATACAATTGACACGAAAGAGAGCTAAAGATCCAATTGATTGGAATGATGAATGTCTGGAGGCCTTTGTGAAATTGCGGAATTGTTTGTGTGAGGCTCCTGCCTTAGGCATGCCTGATTATTCAAAAGAATTTGCGTTGTTTTGCTGTGAGAGAGAAAATTGTGCACTTTCAGTTTTAACACAGAGACATGGATTAAGCCGACGTCCAGTGGCGTATTTTTCTGCCACATTGGATCCAGTAGCTTCAGCATTACCTGGCTGCTTAAAAGCAGTAGCTTTGGGAGCAGAAAATGTGACAGTAATAAGGTGTACGGTCATGAACCCTGCCACATTGTTACCAGATCCATGCAATGAGGAAGTAAGAGATGAAATTGATCATGATTGTTTGGATGTGACTGAATTGTGTACTAAGCCCCGTCCTGACATTAAAGAAACCCCATTAAAAGAAGCTGATCATGAGATATTTGTGGATGGGTCTTGTCTGAGAACAGAAGAAGGAGGATTAAGTGCTGTATATGCTGTATGTAAGATAACAGGGGTAGTTGAAGCATCCTGTTTACCGGGAGTCAAATCTGCACAAGTAGCCGAATTGGTGGCCTTAACAAAGGCATGCAAAATTGGGAAAAATTGGAGAATAACCATATTTACGGACAGTCAATATGGTTTCGGGGATGTGCACGATTTTGGCCAACTCTGGATGCAGAGGGGATTTCTGACTTCTTCAGGATCTCCTATAAGAAACAGTAAAAATGTGAAAAATCTGCTGGAAGCATTACAATTGTCAAAAGAAGTAGCAGTTGTTAAATGCGCTGCACATCAGTCAGGATGTGGCAGCCGGCAATAGATACGCTGATCAAATTGCTCGATAGTGTGCAAGAAATACAATGGCTATAAACAGAAAAATGTAAACGGGTGAAACCAGCTGCCAACTTATGTTTTTCTCAATACCAGAAACATGGGATGAGATTAGACAGTTGCAGGAAGAAGTTGAGGAAAAGGAAAAAGAAATTTGGATAAAATCAGCATGTACAAAAAGACCAGAAGATGAGGTATGGGTGTATTTAGATGGAAGACCAGTCATGTCAGATTGTTTGCTCTCTAAAATGGCAAGAGTATATCATGGAGCAACACACATAGGGAGAGATTCAATGATCAGATTATTGAGACAGAGTTGGTACAATCCGAAATTCAGGGTAGTCGCAGAGAGCCTTTGCCAAAGATGCTTAACCTGTCAGCAGCAAAATCTAGGCAGGAAGACAGTGGTTAGCTGGGGAAAGATTGGAAAGGCAGAAGGACCCTTCACCAGGTTACAGTTAGATTTTATTGAGTTGCCTCCTAGCAATGGATTAAAATATGTACTTGTCATAGTGTGCCTCTTCTCAAGATGGGTAGAAGCATATCCCACTCGAAGAAATGACAGTCTTACAGTTGCTAAATTACTGTTGAGGGAATTGATCCCTCGTTTTGGTTTTCCAGTCACTTTGGAATCAGATAGAGGACCTCATTTTAATAATGAGATAATTCGATTAATCTGTGCTGCATTTAAAGTAGAGCAAAAACTGCACTGTGCTTATCGTCCAGAGGCTTCTGGAATAGTTGAACAGCTAAATGGCACAATCAAGTCAAGATTAGGGAAAGTGTGTGCATCCACAATGCTGAAATGGCCAGATGCATTACCTCTTGTACTGATGGGTCTCAGAAGTATTCCTGACAGAAAGACAGGAATGAGTCCTCATGAGGTACTCATGGGAAGGGCAATGAGACAAGCATTTATTCCTGGAAATAAATGAATGACTATAACTGATGATCTGGTATTGGACTATTGCAAAGGATTGGCTGAAATGGTGCGTTCTGTCTCTCACCAGGTTGGAGAAGACGCAGTTGAAAGACAGCCAGACCAAGCACATGATTTGAATCCTGGAGATTGGGTGTTAGTGAAGAAACACGCAAGTAAGTCGTGTCTAGCACCAAGGTGGGATAAACCGTGTCAAGTCATACTAGTCACTACCACAGCAGTGAAGTGTGCAGGTTTGCCCAATTGGATTCATGCTAGTCATACCAGAAGAGTACCGAGCCCATCAGAACAACAAGAGCAACCACTGACTGAACAGGCTGAAACGTCAGAAGTTGAAAGCTGTGAAATTGAAGAATCTAGAGTGATAGATTCTGAAAGACAACTATATGACGAACAGCCAGGTACAAGTCAGGAAGAATGGATACCAGTAATTGAAATACCTGATGATGCTATTGAAACAAGAAGAATAACAAAACTGAAAAGATAGGAAGATAGACAGGAAGAGACAGGGAAAGAAGAACACACTCAGGCGGAAATAAACAAAGACATTCGGGAACCTGAGGAGGGAGAGTCAGAATTAGAAGAACAAGTTCAGGCAGAAGAAGAACAATCTGAAATAAGACCTGAACAGGATCAGGTAGATCTAGAAGAACAAGTTCAGGCAGAAGAAGAACAAATTATAATAAGACCTGAACAGGTGCAAGTAAAGGAAGGTCCAAGCACAGAAAATAGAGAACAAGGACAGATTGTGCCTAGATTAAGTGAAAATAAAAGAACACTAGAAGGAGATAAGGAAGGTGAAAGTGCAGTTCAGGTCAAAATAGTTAGAAAAGGAGACAATTGGCCAGTTGGAGTAAAGAAATTAAGGTATTATTTGAGAAAATCAGAAAAGAAACCAGAACAAGTAAATGAAGTCACGAGACAAACGCAATCTAAGCAAACTTTAGTGAAACTTACTCGAAGAAGCCCAAGACTGAGAAATTTAAACAGAAAATACAAGGCCCCTGAGTGGACTTACGTTATACTCGAAGAATTTGAAAACTTAGATTTAAGTGAAGAAACAGAAAGGGTTCATGTTGCACAGATTGATGAAAGCAAATTGAGACCTCCTTAAAATAAAAAGAAAATTTAACAGACAAAAGAAAGAAAAAGAGAAAAGAAATTTTCTCAGATTAAAATGGCAGAAGTTGAAGTCACCGAAAGACCAAAACGAGGTTTAAAAAGAAAATGTTTGAGATTTTGTTTATGTAGTATTTTATTAGTAGTGTTAGTATGGTTATTCCTAACAGTAGGAGTACCTTTGTTAATAGAATCAAGTGACAAAAATAATACAAATACTAATGAAAAGATAGATAAAATAAAAGGAACTAAAATAGAAATAGGGGTAGAAGATGAGGCAAATTATCATAATGAATCAGACTATAATACGTCTTCAAATGTGTTTACTAAATTGTTATTTCAGTACGTTAATACAATGGAAATTAGTAATTGTTATGTTTGTATGAAGTTACCCTCATCAGTATCAGAGGGGGTGACGTATCATCATATACCTTTAACATATGGAATATCATGTAGTATTTTATCAAGTTTATTTTATGCTACAGGGAGACTTCAGTATTTTTATTCAAATCTAGATGTAGTATTTTCAGAATTGCCTATTAGAAAGAAAATGAATCCAGTAGCTAGTAGTAGGAATGCACAGTTTATGGGAGAATTCTTTTTAACAATGAGTTCAATAGATATAGCTCAGGCACACGAAAATAATTTAACTTGTACATTACGTGAAGAAGAAAAAGAATTTTTGAATTTAGTAGAAGAAAGGAGACAGGATTTAACAAAGAAAGCTGCTGAACAGAAGTCCTATGTACCTCCATGGGCTGAGAAAGAGGGAATATATGCAAAAGGCAAAGCTCATGCTGCGATGTCCCTGGATTTTGTGAAAAAGGGAAAATTCTGCCTCCATAGATTAAAGACAGATTACAATAATAACTACATTGGTTCCAGTGAGTGTGAACACAACTTCCTAATTTTAGGAGGGTGGGGACTAAAAGGGGGAACTGATCCTGTATTTCCAGGAGTTTATTATGTCTGCGGGAACAATGCCTATTATAGGTTACCTGCAAGATGGTACGGGAGCTGTTATTTTGGAATAGTTTTCCCGAAAATATACCATGTGGACAGAATCAATGGAATCAATGGAAAATCTAATGAACTAACACGTAGAAGAAGAGCTAGTTTTTCTGAAATAGTAGGGGATATATTTAGTGCATTGATACCCTCAGTTGGAGTCATTCTTAATTCGCAGAAAATTTGTAAATTATCAACCATAGTTGATCGTCTTTCTACAGACACTGCGGGAGGATTCTTGATGATTAACACAGAGATGGTTGCAATCAGGTCTATGGTTTTACAAAACCGTCTTGCTCTTGATATATTATTAGCAAAAGAAGGTGGAGTCTGTGGTATGTTGAAAATTCAACATTGCTGCACTTATATTCCGGACAAGAGCAGAGAAATTAAAGGATATATTGAAAACATTACAAGAATGCATAAAGACTTGACCCAACTGGAGGTTGACATAGTGTGGGGAAAACTAACAAAGAGCATAACATCAATAGGGAAATGGTTTACTAATTTTGTGAAGAGTTTTCTAGGTCAAATAATATTACCAATAGTTCTGATGATGACAATAGTAATAATAATAACATACAAATGTTGTAGAAAAGGAGGGAAAGGAAGGATACATTTAGAGAGAGAGGGAAAAGGAAAGAAACGGAAAAGAGAATATGATAAGATACAACTAGAAGAAATGAAAGGAAAAATATATAAAAGAATGAAAGATTTAGAAGGAAAAAGAAATAACTGACTGAAAATTGAGGAGAGAAGTAGAAAATTGAGATGTGCTAAAGTTGGCATCTGGGATGGGATGGGTAATTTTGTGATGGCTTAAAATGCCATCAGAGAGGGGATTGATGGAGCAAGGTTTCGTAAAAGAGACTTGCTCGGAAGCAATACTCTCATTTAACTCGCTAACGAATTACTAACGTCTTGTAAATAATAACACGCACTACAGAAACACACAGGTTAGCGAAGCTTGCGTATGTGTATACTAATATAGATAACAATGAAAACGGACTAATCCAGCTTTAACTGGGAAATCTTTACCGTGCATGCGTCAACTACATCTACGCAGTATGACGGTACTAACGCTTGGAGGGAAATTCCAGCGCATGTGCAGAAGGCATTAAAATGGAGTCTTTAAGACTCACGTGCATGGCATCTGCTTAGCTGAAATAAAAACCTGCTATTTTACTAATGCTAATGCGGGGAATGTATTAATAAGTAAGGAGGGTTAGAGTAGAGATGGGTGGTATACAGTGAAACCATTTATTTGTGAAAGTAACATTTCTTCTTTTGACTTTATTATTAGTGCGCATTTGGGCCTTTCACGTTTGTCTGAACTGAGCCGACTGATTCAAGTTTGCGCATGCCTACATGAGAATTAACCCGGAAGGATGACCAAGCTTTTGACAGCCGTCCAAGGACGAGAATGATGTGCCCTGTGAACAGAGGGTGAAGAGTTCACTCAAGAAGACTTGTATTCATGATATTGAAATAAATGTATCTAATAAAGTTTGGACATGTATGGGAACGGAAGAAAAGAATAAAGTTTAAGGGGATGGGTTTTGCGAACAATAGTTCAATGAAAATAAGTAATATGTAATACGCATGGTGTGATGATCATCCCCCCTTGCCTGACCAATTAGATTTCGTATTTTTGCAATATTGAAACTTTAGTGGGTGGTACATGATGAACGTAGGATATAATTGAGGTAGCTTTTAGTTAGTTAGCTAGCTAAGCGGAGCACGGAGGAAGTCGAGAGCTCGGGATGCTGTCGGTGCTGTGGGTGGTGCTGATGCTGAAAGAGACGCTGTGAGATGCTGATGTAGACACCGAATGCAGAACAATCCATCCTAATTTAATTGGGTTAGATAAGAAGATCGCAGAAGAATCTCGAGGAGGAAGAGAGTGTCAGAGAGGGGTGCTACGCAGTCGTCGGTATTTAGAGAGGTTAAGTATCCTGTCCTGAAGCCTTTGTCTCCTGATCTATCCCGGGGGACCCTTACCAGCCCTTTGGCCAGGGGGTTGGTCTTCACACCATCCTTGGTAACTATAAATTCATGGTATTTTGTATATGCTCTTTTCTCTCTGTCCTCTCCTTTCCGAGCATAGTTGTTGTATGAGTCTGAAGTATTTGCTAAATGATCATTTATTTGAATTAACACTCTTACGGATGAGGGTGTTTGTACTGAAACTTTGAGATGGTTCACATTCATTTAATTTAGATAAAGATTTTAAAACTTCCTGAGTCTGTGATTATTTACTTTAATTAAAGAATAGTTAATAAGTTATGTTAATTATCACCATCAACTAGTTCAACTAATGGTCCATCGACCAGAGGAAAGAACTTTTTGATTAGTGAAAGGTAGTTAGGAATAAGAAATAACTAATCCTGTGATATGAAAAATATAAACTAAACCCAGCGGTCTACTTGGATTTGTGTAAGTGTTTATGGGCCCAGGTGAGTATATGGTAGTAGAGTATCTGTTGTTAGTACACCGCTGGATCAGTACCATTGTCACGAGGCCTGTAGTTCCTTCAATCCTGTGCTGGTAAGCAGTAGACAGCTAAGTGAATTATCCGGGGGTAGTTCCACCCCAGTGTTACTGACAGTGACCTTTCATTTTGGTGGCTTCGGCCATTCTGATGGAGGTCATGCATAGGCATGATCACCACTGCTTTTCTATCGTTGACGCCCAGCACCAGAGTAGGGCCGCTGGCGCCTCTTTCGGGTTGGTCCCACGTGGATAGGATACACTGACTTTCACTATCATGATATCGGGGAGGGTTTGGTCGGCACAGGCTGCAGCAGGATGCTTTTAATTTCAGTTTCCTGCCAGCCTGAGCCCCCAGGAATTGCTGCTGCTGCCTGGCACTGGAGTTAAATTATAGGTCAAGACGTGTCCGTCCTCCCTGACCTCAACAAGTGCTGCTGCCAGGCCGTGTGGCTGGAGGTTGTGTCCGGTCATGGTGAGCCTGAGTCTTAGAGCAGATGCCGAGTGGCTTTAGAAGGCACACAGCATGACTCTCAATAAAGTGGTGCCACCATGATGAGCTCCTCTCACCGAGACAGACTTCAGGTATCTACAGCCGCTCTCTGCAGCCAGTGAGTGTGACTCCACAGACACTTCAGCTACAGCAAAAAAGGCAGCAGGCTTTATTTTCCCAGCTGTAGCACTGTTGCGACTCAGAGATTTTTGGTAAGTTAGTCACAAATTAACATTGGTGATTATAATGTTCCTGCTCAAAAGTGGGATTTTTGTCTACTGGCAGTTTTGACTCGCCATGTATTAGCGCAGAAGATTAATATCCCTGTTGCAAAAAACATGTACCACACATATTTGCAAAACCGTATTTTATGAGGATAGCAGTGATTTACTACTTTTCTCACACAGATCCTTTTGTTTACTTGTGGAACTTGAGCCACACTGCACCTGGCACTGAGCTGAAGGGGTGGAGGGCGCTTTGTATAAATAACATGGGTTTAAACTACCTGGTAGTGGTGTTGAATTCATTGTGTGTCCAGGAGTTTTTACGCAACAATAAAAATTTCAAGATAACTCTGGTGAATAATTTTCCTGCTGGAGCGAGATCATCTTTTTGTCTAATGGCAGTTTTCACTCATGATAAAATAGCTCAGGGTGTTAATATGCCTGCTGCAAAGAGCGTGGATAAAGTTACAAGGGCACTAGGTTAGCGCCCTTCCATTTCTGGTGCTTGGCAGCAGTTTCAAGATCTTCTTAGAGTTTCTCATTGCTAAAATGGGTGTAATTTCTGATATGTATTTGTTTTCCTGGACTTTATTGCTTGATTTTGCTTGCGAGAAAGTGTCACTCTAAGTATCACACATTTAGTCGTTGAATGTCACTCATAAGTACACTGAAACTATGAAAATGTCACACATAGGCAATCTGAAACCTTTGCAGCTATGCAGTCATCTAAACGTATGGGAGATATGCCTACAATAAAAACAATTTAAATTAAAAAACAATCCCTGATAAGGCCATTTTACCAGTGATATTTTTAAATATTTTTTCAGTTGTGCCATTCATATTATTATTATTTATTTATACAGTTTTATGTAGTGCGAACATGACCCAAAAGGATATCAGAGCGCTTTACAAATAGTCAGGAACAAATGAGAGGGAAACAAGTAGGGCAAAACAACAACATGATCATGAGAGATACAGGAAGTCACAACGCCGAGCTGGTGGAGGAGTACCAATACATAGAAAAGCCGATAAGACTATATACAAGAGCATACATAGGAAATTTAAAAAAACATGGTTGGGGAATACAACAATATGTTCAGGAATGATACAGGATATCAAATCGCCAAGCTGAACAAACATGTGTGAAGAGGATGCATCATCACATAGGCCCAAGGGCGGAGTTCATGAAATTCTGGTTCAGAAAAGTATTCATCAGTAGTACTTTCACTTCTTTTTTGAAAGGGGCAGTTGAGGGATTCAGTGTGATTTCAGGAGTCAGGAAGTTCCAAATTCTGCGGGAAATACCCGAGAAAGGCACGGTTATAAGTCTTTCTTTCTATGACATTTTTGTGGTTTCAGCAATAAGGTGCTGGAGCTCTTAGAGGATCTGCAACCTCCAGATAGTTCCAGTTTTTGCGCTAGGGGCAGAGGGGTGTTAAAGTGTAGGTCTTTGTGGGTCATGCAAGCAATTTTTAATTGAATCCTGGCCTCATATGGAAACAAGTTTAGGGATTTCAAATCAGGAGAGATGTGGTTGTTCCTTTTGGATCCTGCGATGAGCCTTGCAGCCGAGTTAAGAGCGGCCCTTAGCAGTGCCAATTTGTAGCTAAGTAGACAGCAAACGTTGCACTACTATAATCGAGTCAGAAATGACTAAGGCTTGAACAACAGACTTGAAGTCATCAAGGGGAGGAAGGGTTTTATTGTCCTTAGAATGCTCATTTGGAAGTTCACTCCTTTGGTAGCTGAGCTGACGTGCTCCTGCATGTTCACGTTCTTATCTAGTATTATTCCCAGTGATCATGTGGAAGCTATGATGTGTGGTATGCAGTTTAGAGCTGTTAGTTGTTTCATATATTTTTCAATAATGGAAGATTGCTTGGTTTGAGGGATTTTAGCTTGAGATGGTTAGAGGTCATCCAGTTTTTGTTTTTGTGTAGCGTTGTGTTGAATTACCTGAAATCCTCAGAGGAAGAGATTTTCAGGTACAATTGGGTGTCGTCAGCATACATGTGATAGTGGTTGTAAGATGCTTTGAGAATTTCAATTAAAGGCTCCATGAACAGGTTGAAGAGCGTGGGTGAGAGCGAGGACCCCATGGGATCCCTAGTGTGATTGAGGAGGAATTGGAAAGGGACTGATTGGCCTTAATTCTTTGTGTTCTGTTGTGGGAAAACAAGGTGAACCAATTTAACACTGACCCAGATAGTCCCATCTTGGTTTACAGGATGTCAAGGAGGTTGTCATGTTTGACAGTATCAAAAGCAGACGTATACATGCCAACCTTCCAGATTCAGGCGGGAGACTACCGATTTCAAGGATAGTCTCCCGCCTCCCGATTCCTGCATGCAAAAACCTGATTCTCCGTGGGCTTCTACCGAGAGGGACTGGTCTTCCGTGACTTGGAGTATGCACTGTTAGTATCCTGTTCCCGCAGGCCAGTGCATTTTTGTCACAATCTCCATAGCTGCCAAGGTTTCAGATTGCTATGTGTGACATTTTCATAATTTCATTGAAATTATGAGTGACATTTCAACAACTATGAGTGACACTTTTTGCATGCAAAATCAAGCAATGAAGACGAGGGAAACATAAAAATACCATAAATTACACCCATTTCAGCAACAAGAAACTCCAAGAAGAGCTTTCAACTGTTGCAAATCAGCGGAAATGGAAGGGCACTAACCACTCTGTCCATGCCCCCAACCCCACCGTGATGGCTTTAGAGCAGGTACATCCATGCCACCCTTTTGCGCCCCTTCTCACCAGGCCGCATGATTGGCAGGTGCAGACTGCAGTAAACCCCCAGGCGCCACTTCTACATTGCAATATACAAGGATGTTTACTTCGAGAGGGGCCTGCTCGCATCAAACAGTGTTTAATAAGCATGCAGCGCTGGCGTTCCTTTCACACTCCTCAATGTCCATCGCCGAAGGAGTAAGGACAGGTAGGATGCATCGTCAAAAAGTTCGGATTTACACACAGACAGCAACACTGAAATTTAAGGATAGTGGTATTAACACAGACAAATGCTAAACAAATGTACGGAAACATTTACATGACGTCATCTATTAAGAAACGTTCAAACACAATTTAAGTAATTTGTCTGTGTTAATACCACTGTCCTTACTCCTTTTTTCTGCTCTTAGTTTTCATTGCACCGTCGTCATACAGGGCATACTTAATTGGTGAATGTCTATTTTCTTACTGTATCCTTCTTTTGTCAATACTCTGGAACTTTTAAGTAGCCTTGCCCTGTTACATTCTACGTGTTGTATTTCATTCATAATTGCATGAATGGATTCGGCTTTTTATCCGTTTTTTTGTCCATAAATTCTATCCAGTTGATGTTTTGATGCTGCAGTTTTATTGCGCACATCGGAAAAGTTCGAAAATTTCGGAAAATGCGCTTCATTTTATGATATGCACAATCGCCACATTTGCATGGGCAACTATATGAATCACTTCACTTTGAAGGTACTTACATAATTCTGATGACCAATGACTTCTTGTGGCAGCTGAGCCTGGCTGCACGTGCTGCGGCGGCAAGCTGGTATCGATCCCCGCGAATGTGAGTGATACCGCATTTGCACCGGTGCCGTGAAGTCAGATACCAGCAGCTCTGCTCCTATATTGCTGCACCTGTTTAACCGGCGACTCGTGAGGCCTGCCTCACTCAAGTAGTAAGCCGTCTACTTCCTCTTCCTCCGACGTTCATCCGGATTATAACCAACCCCGGGCGCCTGATGGTGAGTGCCTGACTGAGCCAGTAGCATCGACTGCTGAGAGGGCAGGCCCCGCCCCCCATAATTATTGGCAGCAGTGTGTGTGTGTGTCAAAGCCGCGCGGTGCGGCAGGAATAATATTGTAGCGCCAGCCTGGCGCCAGGCACGACACAGCTGGGATTGCTACACTGTAGCGCTCTCGGCCTCTCCAGAGCTAAGAACACATGGATTAACCAGTTATGAACTAGAGCCCAGTATTTAAGCAGCTGCTGGCATTGGCACAGGCTACAGCACGTCTCTCTGAGCAGCAGAGCCGGTGCACAGGCGCCGCCGGTGGCGCGCGCTGGCGAGTCGGCAAAATGCGTGACAATGCATTTCAGTGCGGTGATGCGGAACACCGCACTGAAATGCGTGAGCGTCACACCTGGTGCGTGATCCTTGGCAGGACTGAATCTCTCTGCAGGCTATAGCGCTTTCTCTGTACTCCTAACAGGTAAGAAAAAATATATATTTTGGGTTTTCTGGTATTCGACTTTGCAGCAGCACACTTGCAAGTCCCATATATGACAATAGACCCGATTAAGGCCTCGCCCTCAATAGAAGTCAATGGGAGAAATACATTCTCCCCATAGTTTTTAAAAATCTCTCGCTTTCCTCTTCTAAAATGTTGGCATGTATGCAGATGAGAGGTTGAGGAGGATTAGAAGACAGGATTAGTTCTGATCCATATTATTATTATGATTATTCTTTAAGCAGGAGACAAGAATAAATCACCTTCTAACCAAGCACTCGAATTGCAGGTAGCTACAATGTTACTATGTCACTTAAAAACGCTATAACAGACAGGTGGATAGAAAATAAATCACATCTTATTGGGTACCCGTTGTGAAAGCTAAATAAATAACTGTTATTTAAAGTTAATATAAAAGAAATAAAATAAGAGCTTACAGCTTTGTCATGAAGCAAACGGAACTATTTTAGGTGGACCTGAACAATGGACAGTTGGTCCAATGGGTAAAGTGGATTGATCCATTGGCCAATGCAGAGGTGGATGGAAGTAAAATGTTAATGCGATGTAACAAACCAATGGATGAGGCCCGCTGACTAAACACCCTCTATATATATATATATGTATCATGCATTAATTTTGTGTGTGGGTAGGGGGGGGGTAATAGACAACTAAAGCTGTCTCAATGGCTAGGCTTTAAATACAAGTATGCTCGCTTACGTAAAACCGACTGAATTCATTGACGGACGTGAGACTTAAATCCCTGCTCTTTTGTACCAGATTCTTTATAATTTGAACAGATATACCCCAATCCAAGATGGCCGCCGCGCGATGTCTATCTTTGGTCATTGGACTTCCTACCAGTCACCGGCGGCTTTTGCGGCATGGTGTGGCCTCCAGTGTCGGCACTTGCTTTTTGCTGAAGACTGCCGTAAAGCGGGTGACATCCGGCTTGTTAGAACAGCAGACGCCTCATGTGCTTGTGAAGGGAGTGGGGTTGGGTTGATCACAGCGCCTCAATTGCTGCATACCCGTTCCTTGCCCCGCAGCTCAACTGAGCCGGGCGCTCGCCGCCCCTCAGCACTCTTGGCCATTTCGCGGCCGCCAGTATGTTTAAGAAGTAAGTCTACTCCTACAATGGGTTATGTGTGTACTGCACGTCATATACTGTTCTTCCCCATTACGTGTCTATGTATAGTGCATGCAGTCTGCCTTGTCCTATAACGTACAGGAAAAGCGTGCTTTTCTAACATTGGTGGGCATCGGCCTATTTGATAACCCACATATGTTTGGACGTCTGGTTGCTAGAAGAATAGTGTGTTTAGTGCGTCGGCTGTTTAGTGCATAGCAGTCAACGTTTTACATTCTCAAAGCCGAAGATTAGATGTCCGAAATAGAGCGTATATTTTTACATTGACTTTGTTCGGGGTATGGATTTTTTGAGGCGAGAGAGACAACAACTGCAAAAATAAAACCAGTTTTGACCAGTATATTCATTCACCGGATTATGATGCATTATCTAGTCTTCTGGGATGGTGTATTTAATGCGCAGACTCTTGAGCTGCGCTTTCTCTCAGTGGTGAAGACTTTAATACATAGACTGTAGCCTGTAGATGTGATAAGTTTTATTAAAAAACTCTGGCACTGGTTCCTTTCAGCTCAATATGCTGAATCTTGGGGTGATGGATTACCCCAAAAGCTATAAGCGTGATGGGTTTTAATCCACTGGCCCTGTGAGTGGTAAATTTTAATGCACAAGTTCTAAGGGTGGTATGTTTTTAGTGCCTAGGCCAGTGTTGGAAATGTTTTTCGATATTTCATAAATTGGGGGGCAAGTTATGACAGAAAGGGGGGTGAATCTCGAGTCATGAAAAATGTAGTATGACAGTCAATTTATAATTTTTTTTTTTTTTAACTCTGCCGTAAAGAATTTGGCGACAGGGACAAATGTGACAGTAAATTTGTTCTTGCTTACTTAATAGGTCGCAAACAGGCTGCGTTGTAAAGCGTCTTACAGGTTTAAGGCACCTGTGCTTAGATCTTTGTGTGCCGAACACTAGTGGTAATGCACTTGATGGAGAGATCTGTGCTTTGTCGAGTAACAGTTTTGACTCATCATAATGTAACATAGCGTGTTAATGTGTCTGCTGCAAAGCACAACATCTGGCATGCAGATCACAGATTTGTATTTTATGTAGATAGCTCAGTGGTTTACTGCTTTTGTCAGCGATCTTTCTGTTATTTGAGTTCATAAATTACAGTTCGTCTAATATAGCATATTGTGCAATGAACCAGCATCATTAGAGCTGCTTGCAAACTGCTAAACCTAGGTTTAGAACCTTATTGTTTTTCTATACCTTTTGTTATTCTAAGGTTGCTAAAAAGGGTTCCTTTGATAGTAAGTATATAAGCCTTATTAAATACAGACACTGCCAACCACTGTTATGTTCTAAATCCTGACTTTGTGTTTCTCAAGACCAGTCATTCTTAACACAGAATGCTACCATTATGTGTGACATGTGACTCCTTGCAACCCTTGTAGTCTTACTTAATAATTATCTGTACGTTGATTTACACACTTGTATGATTCATTGTCTCTGTATAATGTACGTGTGGTATAAAACACTGATACCCTACATTGGATTGAGGTGTGCTATTCAAGAAATTAAAGTGCTTTCTAAATTGTTATTAGTGTAATTACTCGTACAAACGGATGCATCTGACATTTGTACAGTGCATACATGTCTCTTAAATACAGAGGTTGAACAAAATCAAAAACTTGGCTCCAAATCACAGTTTCTCTTAACCGCTTATGAGGTTGAAAACTATCTGGGTGCCTTTGTTTTCCTCTGCGGCACAGGCATCTAGGCGTTGGGCTCCAGATATCTACCAGCTTGGATGAGACTCCAATAGAAAGAGGGCTGATGGCCTTTAAATGAAGCCCTTGTGTTGGGCCTAGCTGGAAAGTGAAAATAAGAAACATCCCCCACACCCCATGCAGTTTGCTTCTTTGAACAGAAGGTAGACAAGGTGCCGTTGAATGCTCTGCGGTGTCTGCAGATTAAACAGGGACACATACAGCATATGCCACTGGGGCCTGCTCAATAATTGCTGCTGTATTTCCCCAATGTCCTTCACTTGCTTGGGCTCTAGAGGTGGCATTTCTTAATGCATTTGCTCTTGTCAGAAATAGCCTTTGCTAAGCTAGCACCGGGAGCAGAACAAATTTAGCACCAGGCGAGGTACAAATTAAGCAACCTCAATGCTGCTGGTTAGTAAAATGAGGGAATCCCTTTTGTGTTCACAGTTTAGTCTCTGGCTGATTCCATCAGAGCAGTGACTGACCTCTGAACACAAACATCCTCAATTCTCCTAAATCACTCACGTCAGGCAGGTACCAAGTTATATGTCGGGGGCCTCCAGAAATGGGAGGAGTTTTAACGGAGTGTGCATTGCCAAATGGCAGGGTGTAAGAGGTAGATGAGGGAAATGGTTGATTTGGTTTTAACACAAGGGCCTGCAACACTAGAAAAAAAAATATTAAAATCGGTTGAAGTAAAGAACAGGAGCCGGGTCAGTGGTAGGCTGCTGCAGGCATGACTTTAATGCTAACTGTTTTGTGCGCCCCTCTGAAAGTTGGCACCCTGGACTTGGGTCCAGCTTGCCCATGTGTTGGATATTTGTCCTTCCTTCAGGGTCACCTAGGATTTTATGCCTTTTTATTGAAACATAATTTTGTTGGTTGTAGAACTCTGTGCACTTTACCACTGTTAACCAGTGGTATAGCCTTTGTACTTTCCCTGTTAACCATATTAACATTGGTATACACCTGGTAGGCGCATTTTATTTACTTGCAAGTCCCTAGTATATGGTACCACCTGTACCCAGGGCCTGTAAATTAATTGCTACTAGTGGAACTGCAGCACTCGTTGTGCCACACACTACAGTATCACTGCAGAACATGTCTCCAGGCCTGCCGCTGCAGCCTGAGTGTTAAGTTTTAAACTGCCATTTTGACCTGGCAAAATAAACCTGTTTCCTGTCCTAAACCTACCTATTTTAATACGTACAAGTCACTCCCTAAGGTAGGCCTTAAAGACTATAGGACAGGATGCACTGTATTGTAAAGGTAGGCCGTGTGTTTAAGTTTTACGTTAACCTGACAGCTCCCCCATAGGTTAACTCTGGTTTACACAATTTAGTAAGTGCTAAATTCAGTTTGGGAGCAGCTAGAAATTGGTTTGAAGGATCATTCTGAGTAACTGTATTGTCATTTGTTTTATTTTATTAAAGTAATAGTTTTATTATAACAAGTAAACGTGCAATAGCTTAAATGCATCAAGCTATGTAAGGAATTCTGAGTAAATCCAATAATCCTACTTTGTTGGTAAGCTGAGAGAGTGGAATCATAGCTACAGTTATCCAAACTTTACCTTGAATTAACCAACGACTCTTCCTTGTTTTCCACTGGTGCATTAGTGTGGGCGTGTGCCTTTTTTAAAATAGTATCTGTAGTCTCTTGTGGGAGTTCAGAAGCTCTATAGGCTTTTAAGGTCTCTGGTGTTTGACCTACCACTGAGTGAGGAGAGGCTGCCGGTGCCAAGGAGGCACTCAGTCTTTGAGCAGTAGACAGTGGGCCAGAGTGGGGTCAGCTCTGCCAGAGGCAGTGCAAGCATACTGAAATAGCTGTGCCAGGTTTGCAGGCGTCGATGATGCCTGCGTTGTGAATGGTTGCAGTTGATTGGTGGAATATTTGGTGTTCTTTCAGGTTGGCAGTTATCAGTCAAAGGGTGCCAGCTCACGTGTATAGCCTAGAGCCAAATTCCAGTGGGTCCATAGGTTTGTTGGGACACCATCTGGGATTCGACTTCAAATAAACCTACAACTGTCTCAGAAATGCTAGCGGACCTATACCCACAAGGCAGGTTTATAACCTATCAAGAGGCAGTCGAAACGTTTGAGCTGGGCAATGGACAATTCTTGCAATACGCTAAGATAGCAGCCACAGCTAGAGATCTCTGGCCGAATTTTCTGGAAGCTCCGGGACACTCGCAGATACTGGTCACCATGATAGCCATGGCGGGAGGGCGTAAGTTTGTAATCCACCTGTACCGAGCTTTACGTAATGATAGGCAGGGCAGGCCCCTGAAAATAGAAGAAAGATGGCAGGAGGTGGTGGAACATCCGGTAACACCTGAATGGAAAAAAATAAACGAGGGGGTGCGTAAAGTGTCTGTGTGTGCCAGATTTAAACTAATACAGTATAATGTAATACATATGACGTACCTTTCTCCTAGGTGGCTACATATGATCAATGCAACACGAAGCCCACAGTGCCCGAGATGTGGTCACTCACAAGCCGACTTTGTGCACATGACTTGGCGGTGCCCACGAATACAGATATACTGGTCTGCAGTACTCGGCCAACTTAACAGGGTGACAGGCTGGGAGATGGCGTTAGAAATCAGAACATGCCTTTTAGGACTGATACCCAGTAACCCTAAACGAAAAACGACCAGACGTTTTTTGATATTGGGGCTCACTATAGCAAAGAGACGGATAGCAATACACTGGCTGACCCCACAGGGCCCATCCATTGATAAATGGAAGATAGACGTAAATGAATGGGTGACAGCAGAACAGGATCATGTGAGAAAAACCAGACGAGATGAGAAACTACTGGAGGTACTGTTAGCCGGGGGAATGATGATACAGGAACTGACGGCCACTCCCCAGACATTGCAAGTAGATCCAGGGGAGGGAGAGCAACGAGACACACAGACCTCACATAGCCAGGAAGGACAAGCCATTGGTACGCAACAAGACCCCTAGGTACTGAATTTCAGCATTTGGAGGGTTTATTTTTCAAAGAAAACGTATAATAGCAAATAACATATTTAACTCCGTTGGATAGAAGCTGGTGGGGGAGGGAGGTTAAGGGGTGTTTATTCTCAAGTTATTATCTACAAGTTTGGAGTTTAACAAACACTGGAATTCCTATTAATATAATGAATAACGAATATATTACTACAGATAACGTGATATGTAAAAACCACTATGTAATGTTTGATTTCTATTTGGTAATAGGATGAAACAATAAAAAAATTCCTCCCCAAAAAACTGTCTCAGAAAGTAGGGGCTCAGAACTGTGACTGTCCATCTCATAGGGTCCCTCTCAGTCTGTATTTATGAATGGGCTTTTAGGGTGTTAACTTTGTGCCGGAGTAGACTATCCAACATCGTTGATGGTCTCAGTTGTCCTTAGCAGGGTTATGCACCTTATTGCTTCACGGGCACACTGCATTTCAAGATCCAGTTTTGAAAGGAAAGTCTAACTCTTCTTCAGCTTTAATCTTCTCCGCAGTTCTGGGGATTTAGTCCTAAATTTTTATAGGAAGACTGGAATGGATTCTGTATCTGGTGTTTTTCTTTCAGGTGTCAAAAAGGGAGCCAAAAGCTGGACACTGGATAAGCGAGAAGGTCTCACTTTTATCCAGTATTTGGGGAGTTAGCATATTCAGTTGTCCTGTCAAATTCAAGTTTCACACCAAATGTTTGTGAGGAACTAATTTTTCATAGTGAATTTTTCATTAAGTAACCACATCTCATCTGTAACGATTTGGTGGTGTAACTGTCACCATGTCACTGGTGTATTCTGAGTTGACCGCTTCTATTCACAGGACAAAGCACAGGATGTTGCGTGGGGCATCGGCCCAGTCTTTTCTATCAGGTGCGTGCCATTTGATGCTGCCATCCAGCCAGTTTTTTTTTCCCAGTGTTGCTCTTTCTCGGATAACACCATGACCTGCTGGGATTGGTTACGAGATTCTGCTAGAGCACAAAAACATTGAGAGGTGGGGGAGAAATAGTACCTCAGTCTCATCGGGAGCAGCGGATGGGCATTGATTAACTTGAATCAATCTGTGCTTGGTCCCTGCTCCACAGCAAGCTTCGGAAGTGGCTTATTGGCTAAACATGGCAAATATGGATGCTGGAAAGAAGAGTGACGTGAAGGCGCACAAATGATGAGCAATGGGCGGGCTCCAAGCCCTTTTTGCAGACAGTAATGTCTCGCAAACGAGGCGCATGAGCTAACAGGCTCGAACTTAAAAAATAAGTAGGGCATGCTCCGCTATAGAAAGAAGCAGTGTAGAAAGTCCCTTGATCAAAGCAGCTGTCACTACTTGTTCTTTTATTACCAAGCTTGTTAAGTAGTTTGACCTGTTTTTGGTACAAGGAGTTTCTGACCAGGTCACTATGACGCCATGTCAGCTCGTCATGATGCTCCCAGTTAGTGCTTATAGTCCTAGAGGAGATGTTACTCTTCCACTTGGGCTTTTACTGAGATTTTATGTAATTGTAGTCTTATGATCGTTGATTGCTTAGTTTTTCCTTCCCAAGTCTCCTTTCTGCACGTGCTGCACTTCCTATTTGCATGTGCTGCACATTAGGAAAGATATCTGCCTTCACTTTCCTTTAGAAATAGCAGTGGTACAGTTCAGCATGTGCACTCCCTGCTGCTGAAGTAATACCTTGACAAAGTTGCGAGATGTTTGCCTACCGCCAATGAAGGTAGGCGCCATTTTAATCTACAAGGTGCATTCCTGGCTTACAGTGCATTCAGGTTTGTCTTCAATGTCTTGGTTTGGCAATTATCACACCCTCTTGAAGCAATGGTGAGGGAAAGGTGCTAGACCTCCACTGAGATACTGCCTCTTATGATAGGCTCTGGGCTTCTTTGTGCCTAGAACCTTGCACAATAAAATAACACAAACCTTTAAAATAGACCCGAATGTTCTGGCCACCAAGGGTAAATTCAGTAAACACAAAAGTGGCTTCCACAAACTGGTTTATGTTGTTCTCTTAACTTTCTACCCGCTTTGAGTGGGGGTCCATTCGTGCAAAAGGCCAATGATTCATGAAAACGAGTTATGATACCTAGCATTTGAATTGAAATCTATGCTGGGAGATCATCTTGGATGCTGAGATATCTTGGTAGCAGAGTAAGGAACAACTTTTCCTCTCTTTAATGTTAAATGATATTTATCTCTACATTGATCTGCATTTGGATCAGAAGAGCAAATAATTAGGTTTTCTGATTACAAGATTATACGTGTTATTTTGCTTTGAAGATCAACGCACAATCATGATTAAAAAGTAGCTAGTGTAGTGCTCCAGCTGCTGTATAGTCCCATGCTCACTGGATTCAAGCTAGTCTGGTTGATAAGGGGTGATGTCCCGAAACCGGTCCCAGGATGCTTGTTTCAGCTCCAGGGTAGATCTAGCTTGTCAGTTCGGGGAAGGTGAGGAACAGGGTCAAGACTGATTTGGATATGGCTGGGTCCAAATTGGGGTGTGGCGAGCAAAAGAACGATATGTTAAACCCAGATCTTTGTGACGGGGGGGGGGTGAATGTTTGCATTGTTCAGCATTCAGTCCATCGTTTGTTCCTTTTGCTGTATGATACCTGGCACGTTATGTGGCATTGAGCTTAAAATCTGTGACGTCAAGTGTTCTCTTTTCACTGTTGTACTGAAAACGTGCTATAGATTATTATAGTTCCAAAAACACATTGGCCTGGCTGCAGTAGCTTTAACATGTCTGGGGCTTGGCAAAATGGAGGTTCAAAGAAAAAGAATTGTTGATGTAGCTGGAATGCTGTGCCATAGTTGTGAGGTATGCTCACTGTGACTGGAGTCGAGAAGGTCTACAATGACTCCCTAAAACTTAATAACTGCTGTTTTTCTGTACCCTGTAATGCAATTTCTTAATTGTATGTTAACTTCTGAGTTGAATGATGACAATTGATTAGCTCTCCAGATTAAACACCATGTCTACACGGTCAGGCTCATTATCTTGTGGATGAGGCCATTTGGCTAGAATCGGAGAATTGTGTGCGTACACTAATGTTAATAATCATATTTTCATCAACAAGTCAGAGCCAATTGTATGCCTCTCGAGAGTGGGCATAAAATAGGCAGGTGAAAACTTAAGAAGTAGCATTGGGACGTGTATTTTTGCATCCATTCTGACAATCATGTTTTTGGCAACCATTATGTTCATTGTATTCCTCAATATGTGGTACAATAATTTGCTCTGACTTAGTGTCATGTTCACCGCTCAGTTTAGAGGGGCTATTTCCAAGTTAACTGCTGATGCTCTCAGATCGGGGTTAACCATTGAAGGCAGGACTCTATCCAGCCAATTGTCTTGTACCTTCAAGTATATTGTAGTGTCGTAATTAAAAAAAAAAAAAGAGAAAGCGTTTGGACTGAAAAGTAACCGTCCAGTGGGATCTTTCCCAGGGTTCTCGGAGGGTTAGAGTATTCCTGAATTGTAGGAGAAATAGTTTCTGCTTGCTGGATCTCATTTAACAGTTTTGCTAGATGAGCTTTCAGTTTTGTTTTTGAACGTCTTGTACAACTGGGGAATGAAGCTGCCTGTGGAAGACTCTTTGGTGCTAGCAGGGGGAGAAATATAACTATGTTTGACTCCTCAGTGATGTTTTAATACCGGATCAGATCTGACTTCATTGGTGATAGGAGGGAGGTGAATAGAGTTTAAATAATCGCTCTCAGATAGTAAATATGACATAAACAAATTTTATGGTATGGTGTACAGCATTCTGTCTCCTCACCCATGCCTCTCCTTTTGGTGTCTGTTGTCTGACAACACAGTTCCCGAGCTCCCCCATTCCGACTTCATGCTATGAATTACCTGGTCTTGTTCACATTCTCTTCGTCAAGAAATAACGATCAGTCATGTCTTGAAGTAACATTTTACGTCAACCATTAAGAGTTCATAGATGTCTTAAGGTTTCTTTGTCTCCAATGTGTTATGGCGTAATTTGAAATCTGAGTTGCCCTTGTGAGCCTACTTTATGGGCAAGAAACCAACCCTGACTTTGTTTTTGTTTTTTAAATCCATGGTGAGATACCATTGTGTTCTGATTGAGTTCTTTGCTTTCCTAAAGGCTATCGCTAAAGTGACTACCTTCCAGTTTATAACTGATATTGCTCCCTCTATCTAATATTGTACACTAAGTAGTCCTAGCCTTCATCGTATTCAAGCTGAAATGTAAGTACACTTGAGAAAGTTGTAGGAAGTATCTGCATGGAATTGTTAAATAATTTGGATGAAAACGAAGCACCTTTTTTGTGGTACTGCATACTTTTAAAAAAAAAATATGTTTATTGGCATTTTGCACTTTTACTTATACAAGAGTGTGTCATGAAATAACAGATTCAGGATACAGAATATAACTTCTATTCAGTTATTGATCTGGTTTGTTCATACCATACTATATCAATTTACAGAGTTCACGTCATCTGTTGTATTTACCGATTACAGGTCCCTTGGTTCCCATCATAGACTTTTTTGCCAATATATCTTGTACAACAAAAGCCAACAGTAACTACCCAAATCTCCCACCCGCCCCCTTCCAGTCAGTGCTAATCTTAAACTCATGATCACCTGCAGATTTGTTTCATATCTTTTTATGAATTGCCAATCTTATCTCAGTTTGTCTTGTACCATTTAAGGGCTTTCCCTTCCTGAGACCTCCTGGGAAGTCGATTCCTGACTCCCCTGAAGGTCCGTCAACATAGAGGCCCATGCCAGCCTATATTCCTCAGCCTTTTCATCTTTTCTCACAGATCTCATTCGTACTAACTCTACGGTTGCCCACTCGCTTATATCCCTCATCCAGTCCGCATATTTCGGTGGCTGGGGTTGCATCCATGCTATCACTATTCGCCTTTTAGCCAAAACCAGCCCCAGGTTGACAAAGCGTCTGCTTAGCTTTTTGTTTTTTGGTGTAGGTAATAGTCCCAATAGTATCTGTTTGATCTCTCTTGGTATATTCCAACCGTTGGCTTCTCCTAGACATACCAGAACACTCTCCCAGTAGGGGTGTAATAGCGAACACTGCCAAATCATGTGAAGGAAGTCTGCCCCCTGAGCCTTACATCTAGGACATCCATCCATGCGAGATTGGTATATTATATGTAATGTGCGCGGGGAAAGATATGCTTGATGCACTATATTATATTAGAGGAGTTTGAATCGTGCGTTTGCACTGACCTTTTGCACTCCCTCATACACCCTTCTCCATTCACCTTCAGTCAAAGGTTCATTCATTAGTGTATCTCACTTTTGTTGAAGTCCTAGAGGTTCCACCGGGAGGTCCTCGCGTAATGCTCGATAGAGGTGTGAGGTGAGTTGCCCACCTTGCGCCACGGTTGCATAACCCGTAGTATATTAGTAGTGGGGGGGTTCCTCTGGGAATCCTTGCCAAAGTTCCCGCGCTACGCTAGATATTTTTCCATATTGGAGAAATTACCTGGTCCCAGTTCAAAGGTATTCTGTGCCTCCTCTCTGGTTATGAACTGCCCACCTACGTAGAGATCTCCCAGCAGCTGGCAGCCGCCATCCTTCCATCGACATTCTGACATCGAGTCCGTGATAGCGGCGAATGGTCAAATCGCCCATAAGGGCATGTCGGGTGCGTACGGCGCATGTTGTACCACCTGTCTCACCACATTCTCCCATACTTTTGTCACAAGTCGTATTATGTATGGACACTTTTCAAGAACTCCACCCCCAACATCAGCAGTTCAGCCAACGAACCATTCCCATATGTTCCGGCCAACAGAGATTTTTCCCAGTTGTCCTCACTATCGAACCAATGGACTGCGTGTTGCAGCTGAAAGGCCATGTAGTAAAATTCGAGCCGGGGCACCTCCAGACCTCCCTACTCCCATGTTCTCTGCAGTGTCGTTAGTCGCACTCGTCTTCGTTTTTTCCCCCCACAAAAGATCCCCAATGAGACTTTTTATCATGGTGAAATATGATCGTGGAATTATATAGACGGAGTGTTGTAATACGTATGGGCACCGGGGTAAAACTATCATTTTGATGATCGCTATGCGCCCCATAAGGGATAACGGCAACTCAGCCCAAAAACGAATCGATCCTTTCAGCCCCATCAATACTCGGCCAATATTGAGTTTGTGATATGTATCGGCTGTATTCGCCAGATATATACCTAGATATCGCTCTCCCTCTTCAGCCCACAGTAAATTAATGGGCAGCCTCAACTCCGGCTGGACCGTGGCTAATCTACCCATTGGCACCACCCTGGACTTCATAAGGTTAATATGGAGTCCTGAGATCTCACTGAAGCTTTGCATTTCTGCCAAAAGTTTTGGGACAGAACTTTCCGGCTGTCGGGTAGACCAGCGTATCGTCCGCTTATAACGAGACCATATGATTAGTCTCTCCCAACCTGATTCCCCATGGATCCATCACAGCTTTCAGACGAATGGCCATTGGTTCCATTACTATTGCAAAAAGCAAGGGTGAGAGCGGGCATCCTTGTCGGGTGCCTCGTCCTAGAATTAGTTGTCCTGATACCGACCTGCCTAACCACACTCTAGCCGTTTGGGCAGCATAAAGCAATTGGATCCATTGAAGGTATTGTTCGCCTACCCCTATTCGCCGAAGAACCTGCCACATACATATATGGCCACTCCACTGAGTTGAGCGCTTGTTCGATATCTAATAATGCTGCAGCACTGTCAATATCTAGCAGTCTAGGGGCCTGCCATACATGTGCCAGACGCCTCAGATTATAAGTCGTATTTCTGCCAAGGATGAATCCTGCCTGGTCTGAGTGAATTATTTGTGACATCTTCGGGAGAAGTCATTCAGCCATGATGTCACTTAATATTTTCACATCAATATTTAGCAGCGATATTGGTCTGTATGAACCCGACTGGCAGGGATCCTTATCTTTTTTTAGTATCATGGCGACGAGTGCCTCTCCCATTGTAGATGGAAGAGCACCTTTACCTAATGCCTCATTATAGACTTCTAGGAGGGGAGCAAAGCATCTATAGAACTCTGCAGAGAGTGCGTCGGAGCCCGGGCTGTGGTACTGCATACTTATCACTATTTTGCGGTAACTAGTGAGGAAGGCTTTGATACTAGTTAAGGCTTTCATAGGTTTCTGCATTATTTACTAGGTTTCAACTAAGCATCTTTTAGACCATTATCTCTCCTAAAGGCAGAAATATTTAGTATTTGATATTTAGTAGTGCTATAACCATGCCTGTACTGGACCAATTCTCAATTGGTGGTAAAATAAGAGAATGTGTTTCAGGTTGTGCTACAGTTGGACTTGTTCCTTGTACTCTGTTTCGCCATGAATCAGTGATTTTAATAGCTAATAGGATCCAAATTAGATTTTTCCAGCAGCTGAGTGTCTACTTAGCACTTTGTATGTAAGAGTTTTGGCGATCGAACACACAGTAAACGGGGAAGTTGTACAGCGCTGATTTCCTGACCTGTTGTAATACATGACAGTTAAGACAGTAGAGCTAGGCATAATTAATTCCACCAGCCTGCCAAATTTAAACACAAATGTGTCTAAAATATAATACAAATGTGAAGTGACTGTTGGGTTATGGCTTTATGTTGTTGTATTCCACCTATGAGGATGGCGACTTAACCCAGTTTTCTTTATGTCCACCCAAAGTGTTGACACTTTTACTGTAGCTTGTTCAGTTCATATATGGCACTTCTTCTAGAAGGAATAATTGACTATTCCAACACTTGAGTAAACGGAAGCCAAAGGATTAAGTATGCCGCAAGTTAAACAGCCACCGAACTATAATTTGGGAGGTACTTGTGTTACTGTTAATTTCTTCAGGTTTAGGGAAGTAAGTAAGGTGTTTTTCATTCCTGCACTCTAAGGGTCCCTGTTGGAAATTGTGTTTCTGGTTGGCAGAGGAATGCACCCTATCCAAGCAGGAACCACAATCCTAGTCAGGGTAAGTCGGATACACACCATAAATTAACCTGTACTCACCCTATAGTTACTTGGCACAGAGTAGGCAGGCTTAACTTGAGAGGCGATGTGTAAAGTATTTGTGCAACACTTCAAACAGTAACATAGTGAAAACACCACAAAAGACTCCACACCAGTTTAGAAAAATGGATTATCAGTTTATAAATAAAACAAGACCAAAACGACAAAAATCCAATATGTAGAATTCAAGATATGAAATTTGACAGATTAAAAGTGAGAAATGGCACTTAGAAGCAGTAATCACCAATGGGGTTATCTGGTCGTGCTGGATTGGGGCACCGTCGAGAGTTAAGGTGGACCGCGATGGAGCACGGACCAAATACAGGAGCCAAGCAAGGCCAGTCGAGCAAAAGTACCTTGACCTGGATGCAACAGCAAGATGCGGGGTGTAGCCGGGCGATGCGTCGGTGTCTAACCTACAGTCGAGGTGATGTCTATTTTCTCCACGCAACGATGGCGATGCGCCGGTTCTGAGATACGTTGGTTCCGAAGCCGATGAGCTGAGTTTCTCCATGTAATGAAGGGGATGCTTTGATCGCCTCTTCAGTGGTGGCAATGCGGTGGTTCCGATGCATCAGTTCTGATGGTGATGCGCTGGTTCTGTGCCCGAAAAAGCGGCGATGCGTCTAATCCACTGGAGCAAGCACCTGGTTCTACTTCCAATTGACCAGGCACAGGAGCAGGCGGTAAGACTTTGATATCCCTGAGTCTTAAAACGGGAGGCAAGCCTGCATGCCCATGGATATCACTCTGAGCTCAAGTAAGTTAGTCCAGTTCTTCCTCAGCAGGGCACAGGGTAGCAGGCAGGAGGGCAGCACAGCAGAGAAGCAGCTGTTCCAGAGCAGCAGTCCAGCAGAATGGCAGTCCTTGCAGCAGCACAGCAGTCCTTCCTCCTGGCAGAGTTCTTCATAGGTCCAGTAGTGTCTGAAGTGGTAGGGTCAGAAGTCCAGTTCTTATACCCACTGGTGCCTTTGAAGTGGGGGTGACTTCAAAGAAGGTCTTTTGCAGTACACACGGGTCCTCCCATCCAGCTCTGGCTCCAGACTCCCTCCAGGAGATTAAGCAGCCCTTTGTGTGGGGACTAGACGCAGCCTATTCAGGTCTGTCAGCTCCTCCTCCCATCCTGCACAGGATGACCCATCAGGATGTGGTTGGCCACTTAGACACACCTAAACTGCCTTTGTGTGTGGCTGTCTAGAAGGAATGCGCAAAGTCCAGCTGTCACCCACCCCAGACGTGTATTGGAGACAGGCTGCAGGCACACAGGGCTAATGGCAGAAAAATGCCATCTTTAGAAAAGTGGCATTTTTAAAAGGGGAGTGATAAATTCATCTTTACCAGTAAAGAGGATTTATCATTTCCGTTCCAATTATATGAAACCTGACCGAGCTACTCCTTCTCAATCAGCAATTACAGCTTATACGTGTAATGAGGAATTCCCCGTGTTAACCTATGAGTGGGGTAGGCCTCACAGTAGTGAAAAACGAATTTGGGCATTTTTCACTACCATATTTTGGAAAACTTAAAAGTACATGTCCTACCTTTTGATTACACAGCACCCTCCCCTGTGGGCTACCGCAGGCCTACCTTAGAGGTGACCTCTATGTAATAAAAGGGGCGTTTAAGGCTTGGCAAGGAGTTTTAAATTTCAAGTTGACATGGCATTGTAAACTGCACACAGGCTCTGCAGTGGCAGGCCTGAGACATGTTTAAAGTGCTACGTGTGTGGGTGGCAGAATCGGTGCTGCAGGCCTACTAGTAGCATTTAATTTACAGGCCCTGGGCACATGTAGTGCACTCTGCTAGGGACTTATAGGTAAATTAAATCTGGAAAACAGGTGGATGTGTCAATCAAACCATGTTTAGAGGAGAGAGCACATGCATTTCACCACTGGATAGCAGGGGTAAAGTGCTCCGAGTCCTAAAGCCAACAAAAACGAAGTCAGAAGAAGGCAAAAAGTTTGGGATGACCCTTCAGAGAGGGCCATTTTCTAACGGGTCCTTTAAACGGAATGAAATAAAAAAAATTCTAATCATGCCACCATTCCCAGAATTAGTGTGGTATCTTGTTTTTGAGTATATTGGAATTATTTATTTGTTGGTATTGTTGATTGATTTAATTTTGAGACACTTAAACCACTTTGGTGTGAGACATGCAATGTCCACATCTTCGCTGTTGCCTCTGTAATTCTAAGATTTTGAAGTTCTGTTCTAGCAAAATGCCCATTGCATCAGTGTATTACGTCCAGTTACTCGTGGACAAAATTGGTTACATGGTTGGTTTGTGTGATTGAGAAAGTTGTGTGTGCTCACATCATCCATCTGTGCTATGGGAATGGTTGGAAACCTTTTGACTACAGCTTCTGAGAGGCTTCACTCCCTCATAGCTTCCTTGGGCTGAAGGACTTTCAATGACCATGCAAGTAACATGCCTTTCCAATAATACCCGTCCCAAGATGATTATTGCTAAATAACTGTGATAGACCCCAGGAAATCTGGACCCAAAAAGGTTGGGATCATGACGAAGGGGGGTGGGGTCTCGTACTGCAAGCCACAGGACCCAATTTACCTACTTGCTGTCTGCTCAACTTTGGAGCAAGAGCCGTAACTTACACTAGATGTTGAGCAACCTCTCACCTCTAGCCACTTTGAATTCTAAAAACAGGAACCTTGTAGGTGGCCATTGCCAGATTGGGTCTGCACCTCTTCTTTACCAATGGTCTGTTAGCACTCCGGAGCATAGGGCAATAGTTCAGCTAGCAGGGGTTTCCTCTTCAACAAATGAAAATGTGTAGTGTGGAGGACTCACAAAGTTTCCTTTGTGTGCCCCATGAGCACTGTCTTCACTACCTTGGCGAGATGAAACTAACCTTGATGCACTAGATCTAAAAAACTTAATGAACCCTTGCCTACATACCTAAACCATTATTTGGGTTCACTAAGGGAACTGATGGGTTGATCAGTATAAAACTGAAATGAAACTAGTATGCAGGATCGGGGACAAAGTTGGACCTCAAGAACATATGAGGTAATGTGTCCCCAACCGCACCCAAACACAAGTGAAATAATTTGAGTTTCATGAAATAGGAGCTCTGGCGCCAGCAGTAAAATGTAAATCATGTAGGTTTATTAAATAATTTTAAGGATATTACAGAACTGAAGGCAAAAATATGATTAGTCTCAATATCCGTTAAAATGCATCATAAATCAGTCATAGGGAATTAGCGTGATGTGCAGAAATCGATTGCCATAAAGGCCAGTAGAATTTAAGGGAGTAGATGCAGCATGAGCAAAATCTGCAAAATAGTCGAGTCAAAATATGAAGCAATTCGATATGCGAAGAAATCGGGCTGCATCCCTAAAGGCTTGAGACAAAAGTCTGACAAAAATATTCTAAGAGACAGACTGACAAAGGTCTGGGCTCTAGATCTTTGCCAAAGAAGACGGCTCACCTCCAGATTCATGATCTTTTACAGAAAAATTGACAGTAAACAATAATAGAAACTAATGGAAATCACACAGTCAGAAATTGTAGCAGAGGTTTAACAAATCACAATGCAGGATTTTACAGCGTCTTCTAATCCCATCTTAGCACTATCCCTTAATGAATATTTATTTTCCCTGCGCTGGCCTAATGTCATCGGATGTGGAAGTACGAATCTAGTTCCATGCAACAATAAGACTCATGGTGTTGAGCAGGAAGAGACTTTGGAAAGTTGTGAGTTACGGTCGACTATCTCCGTGGCTCACCATATCCTCTCAAAGCATCCCTTGATATTTTTAGGTTGAGCCTAGACAGCGCTTGCGCTGTCTGGAAGATCTGTTGTATGTACTTTTGTGGGATCTGGAGATAAGCCCCAGGACTTGTCTGCTTCTGCCTTTGCTTAGGGACTTTTTTTCTGTTCAACTGCCTCTAATTTACTGTCTTGATAGAAAACGACCCGTAGAAGTCAGGATAATACCAGAATTGTTTTCGGCTCGGGACTTTATTTTTTTTAGTTTTTTTGGCAACTGCCTCTATTTAACTCTCTTGATGGAAAACAACCAGCAGAGGTCAGTAAAATACCAGAATCACTTTAGCATTCCCTAGTTTCAAGGCCATAGCAACCTGTCTTCCACGAGCACCCGTAGACAATCATATTTTTTCAAATCTTGTATTTTCAGTGATATGACCACCGAAGGGGCTGATTTTATATTAAAACAGAGCTTTGGACAATACAATTTCCAGCTGATAGGCAGTATTTCTCATTATGTGTTCCCATACCTGGTGTGTTCCGCAGCTTGGTGCTTACTTTTCCTCCATGTTAAAGAATAGTAGATGTTTCAGCACCCAGGCTAATGTGCTGCATAGCTAAATACATATAAGGTCCCATAGGCCAGACCGATTGCATTGCAAATGCTTGTTCTACATGTGGTGTCCGAATGAGAAATGAAAATATGGCTGCGTTGCAAACCAAGCTGAAGTCAGGACCTAGTTTGGGGCCTAATTTACAAAGCACAGAATAATACACTTATATAAAGTGCAGAGTTTTAGTTTAAGTGCAGAAATGTTCAAAATATTGAGCATAGGATTTTAATAAATCAAAATCATCTAACAGAATTAAATCCGAACTACTGTGTTGGAGGTTTCTGATGACTACTGCCGCAAAATTTACTGACTGTTTGCAGCCTTGCACTCCGAGAAACAACAGCACCATATGTTCAAGAGGTCAAACAGTAAAATAAGTGGCGTAACACATTTTGTTCCCTTAAGATATACCTACTTTGAGGATCAGACATGTCCCATTAGATACATTTGGTGACCCTCTTCTTACACCTGCTGATACAAGTAGCTTTTTATAAATAATGCCTGTAATCTGTGCTTAATTTGTAAGGGAAAAAAGTGGCAAATCCCTTGTCAGAAGGCCACTGCAGCTTGCACCACCTGTTGCCTCTGCAAGTGCTGCCAGTGACCGTACCAACACGACTAACCATCACACTCCTCCTACAAGTGTGACAATCCGAACTACTCCAGGCCCCCAAAGCTATAAGAATAGCCTGGGTGGCAAGTATTAGTCATTTTTAATGTACATTGAATTAATAAACAACTGCTATTGTGCTCATCTCTAAATCAGAAAAACAGCGCCACCAGGTGGCCGACTCATGAGTGCCGGTTTTGACTAACCACCGGCGCAAATTAAGCACTGCTGGCAATCTGGAGCTTGTGGTTTTGCATGTTACGTATGCATTTTGTATGAGTATGCATTATGAGCGTCCACATATGGCCCAGCACGCCTAGAACTATTGCTACATGTTTTTGTCGGTCTTTAGTAAACAAGATTCAACTAATCAAATTACAGATGCAGATGTCAAATGGCTGTTGTCCAATAAATGTGATTTTCTTAAACATTTGGAAAAGAAATGCGTTACATAGCAAAGATTGAAAGTTTTTCTCAATTAGAGAACTTTTTTCTTGCAGCACACTTAGAGGTTTCCTTTTTTAAGCTTGAAGAACATGTTTATTTTGTTAAGCACATCTGTTCGAGAAAGGACAGCAAAGTATTAATCAAGGAACTTCATAAATTATATTAGGCAGCATTAAATGACTTCAAGTCAAATGATGGAAAAAGTAACAGGCCTCATTGCTTATACGTGTTGCCTCTGTGACCATGTGTCTGGTAACATTGAACTTATGTAAAGGTACCACAGTCTTACTGCCTTTTATTAATAGTTACATGAGACTGTCGGGGCCCAAAAAAATGACCCTAACACTTGTTCAGTCTTATTAAAAAAGGGGGTGGGTATGCCCAATGTTTAAAATACCTTATTACCCAATGCTTGCTTTTCTCTAATCATACATTGACTGTCTGATAACATTTGTTAATGACGCCATAGACTGTAATGAGTCTGGCCTTTCTCCTTTGTGCAGTGCCGAGTGTCATCTTCAGCTACCAAATAATGAATTTGTATATTCACCAGCATTTCGATATAGAAACCAAGATGGTTCCTTGAATCTTGACACAGACATGTTTATGATAATTAGCGTAAGGAGAGTTTATATTAACCACAGGTGACTACTGCTGTATGGCCATTGCTTAGATAATCTCAAACGCTGACGCTGCACCGCACTGCCACTCCTGCCATCAGGTTGGGGGACTTCAAGCCCCAGAGTACCTTGCTCTCCCAGGAGGGAGGAGCTCTCTGCCCTCGCGCTTCAAAAAGCGCCAACATTTACCACAGCGCGGGACGCTGCACCGCACTGCCACTGCCGCCATCAGGATGGGGGACTTCAAGCCCCAGAGTACCTTGCTCTCCCAGGAGGGAGGAGCTCTGTGCATTCGCGCTTCAAAAAGCGCCAACGTTTACCGCAGCGCGGGACGCTGCACTGCACTGCCACTGCCGCCATCAGGTTGGGGGACTTCAAGCCCCAGAGTACCTTGCGCTCCCAGGAGGGAGGAGCTCTCTGTCTTCGCGCTTCAAAAAGCGCCAACGTTTACCGCAGCGCGGGGCGCCCCCGGGCAAAGCCCGGGCCTAGGGTGGGCCCGTCCTTGCCTGTCATTGCCAGGAAGAGGCAGGGCAGGGCTACCCCCCTTGTCGTTGATTCCTCAGCATTGCCACGCTGGTAAAGACTTTTCTGGACCATTGAATTGACTTTTTAACATCCAGTATTTTCTTACTGTACTACACTTTTGTCAATAATTCTCCCTTATCTACAAGCAGGAACAGGAGGTGGAACCAGGAAACTGTAACTCAGCGACCTATTTGAACAATAGTGCAAGCTACCTATGTACCGTAATAGCCTGGGCAGTACCTGAGATATTTTCACTGTGACTACTTACTCAACTCCTTCTTTTAATTATTTGTGTGCTTTCCAACTGACCCACTTGATTGTATCTTGTTCCCCAGTTGCATTTATAGTCTTTTGCCTAAGTCCATCCCAGCCCTATTTGGTTTACCCCAGGGGCAAGGCGGTATTTTACCTTTGTTTGACCTGGAAATGGGTAAACGCGCATGTGTAGCAAAACAACTCCAAGTGTCCAATCCTTCCCCTAAGCCCCCAACCTCAATTGACTGGATGCTCCAGAGGGCTATAGGGGTGGTAACAACCGAAATAGAGTTGACTGAGAGGCGCCTGTCTTTAACTCCAGATATTTTCTGTCAGGTGCCCGAGCCATCTACCTCCCAAGTCATAACCCCTGGATCTGCATCTAGGTTAGCAGAGACTATACCCAGACCAATTGAGTCCCCTCCACCTTCACCACAAGAACTAGCAGCGTAGCCAGCAACTCGTAAAGGTGGAACCACCACTAGTTTATCTAAGAACGGGAAGTGTAAAACTGGAAATGGGGTAGGAGCTAAGAGAAAGAAAAACACAGAGTAACATCCAGTGGAGATGAAATAGCCAGCACTGGGGGAGCGACGGACAACTCCATCAACCCTCGGATAGATCCTGATTGTCCATCCTGGGTGAGGAACCTGATGGCGGATTTAGAGATCCAGTTGAGAGCTATTGTAAAGGAAGAGCTTGCTCACCTACTCAACCATATAGACACAGGACGCATAATGGGATTTAATAGGCACACCAACACTTCTGATAGTATTATCCAAGCCCCAGGGAAGAGGAAAGATTGTAGCTCCCAGACAGATAGCGTAGGCCAATCCTCCCCAGGCAACCATGGTCCTCCGAGGGTGGTACTCCCCAAAGTGCCAATGGGTGTCAGTAGGGCAGAGGATTATAGTACCAAGACAGCTGAAACTACTCTGTCGCACGTAGAAAGGATAGGCACCCAGCAGGCCCAAGACCCGAAGACTGCTACAGGCACCAGGAGCCTTATTAACGCGAAAGGGAGCTATAACCCAGTTTCCCACAAGGAGGATCCTAACAAAAGCAGGTCTACCCGAATAGAGCCCAGGGTAGGCAGGGAAGGGGTGGACCCTGCAGAGGTTGTTGAGAGAAGCTATGGAGTAGTGAATCTCCCGACTATAAATCTACCCCCAGCCTCACTTCCTTATGTTATTATACTGACAGGAGTACCCGAGATTAAAGATGGCCAGAAGGAAACTCAGTTAGACCTAAAGAACAAATGCCTTTTTTGGCTGGCCAGGCACAGGCAGTTTTCCTATGACAAGGCAGGAGAGATTTTAATGGTACGTAGAGTCGGCTGGGTGGACAAGAGACCAAAGTCAACGCAAGGGGACTGTATAGTTATTAATTTCAGTAATCCCCTGACAGTCCACATCCTAGCAGGCCTGTTCTCTTGTCCCCATGTACCATATACAAGGGTTAGGGGTTCAGACACTGGACTATTTTTACTCCCATAGCCGTAGCGAAATCAGGACCCCTAACTTCAGTGCCCCAGCTAACTGGTCTCTAGAGCAACCAACGGCGGGCCCACCCGCCAGACCTCTCTTATTTAACATCCCAGTAGTGAACCGGTTTGGGGCCATAGAGGAGGTGGACTGACTTGCGTTGAAAGGTGGCCTCGTTCCTAGATATGGGTCCCGGGGGTATGGTAGGGATCTAGGGGGACCCAACGGTGGCCAGCCGAGCCAGAACACTACCTGTGGTAATGGAGATGAACCAGGGGTTCTACAAACCGAAATCCGAGGAGCCTTTGTTCATCACGGGTCCTGTGTAGGCTCGTTTAGCAATACAGTCCTCACATCTCCCGACCTCTTAACCTTTAGTCCACATAGGAGTGGTCCCCCTTGGAAGTTGTAGAAGTAGCCCCCATGGTCCAGCCGGAGGATACCCTAAGTTCCAACCTTAACAGCAATAATGCCCTAGGTGACAACTCTAACCCAGGACATAAGCTGAGGGTCTTATTCTGGAACATCGCCGGAACAAAATGTAAACTGCATTGCCCAGAATGGGGGCTATTTGTAGACAAATATGATGTGTGTATGTTCCAGGAAACATGGGCAAGGGACGACATCGTGCGGATGGGATATGCAACATTCAATGTGTTGGCTATCTCGGGGGGGGGGGGGAGAGGTAGACCCTCAGGGGGCTTATGTACTTGGGTTGCCACGCACCTGGACTGTACAGTGGAGCAATTGAATACTTTGTCCAACGATATTCAGTGTACTGTAGTCACCTTCTCATCTAGTCTAAAAATTGCCTTCATCAATATCTACTCCCGTTCTGTAAGCATTTGCCATGAATCACCAACTTTCGATCAATTGAACACTTTTATCGATACTGTCCCCCCGAATATAAGGCTTGTTATAGGGGTAGATTTTAATTGTCAATTTGAGCCCCTTGCTGCCCCCACTGATGCTTTTTCTAGTGACGAGGATCGACATTGGCTAATTCCTGACCCCCAAATCCAACCGATAAAGGCATGGACCCCGCTGGCACTCAAGATCAATGCAATAACACTAACCCATTCCCTGAGAGCGTGCAACGGCCGCACCAAATCAGACAGACCAGGGAAGCCAACTTTTAATAGGATCGGACAAGCCTCTCTGCTGGATTATATTTTAGTAGAAACAAGATTATGGCAGTGGGTCGCTGATTTCGCTGTCCTGCCGAGACAGGACAGCTACCATAACGCCCTGATCATGGAGTTGGAGCTCCCAGACCTTCATAATTCCACCCCCAGCTGTACCCCTGTAGGTAGTAACCTAATACTCGCCAATAATAGAAGGAGAATTAGATGTCGTACAGTCAAGCAGTCTCCAGACAAGGTAGCCGCATTATTTTCTCTAACTATTTTGGCCTTATTCGAACTGGGGGAGGTTGTCATGGTATTGGACTCTCCTCAAACCATCGCTAGAATAGCGGCACTGCACATAGAACTGACAACCAGCTTGACTAACATATTCAATCCTTTGACACACTCTAAGGTGAAAAAGGGTGCCAAAAAACCTGGTTCAATGATACTTGCCGAAAGGCCAAGAGAGCCCTCGTAGATGCCATCAAAAGTAAGGACAGAATCTTAACTAAACAAATGAGGGCCCTCTATCGAGACACTACCAAGCAAGCAAAGAAGAACTGGGAGTCAGACAGATGGGATGCCATTAGAACAGCTCTATCTAATAGGGATATGAAGATGTTCTGGTCACTAGTGTGTACAGACAGTAGCGAAGGGAAGTCAGCCTTAGAGCCCAACATTGCTGCAGCTACATGGAAGTCTTACTTCCAAGCTTTAGCTTTATATTCCACTGAGGAAGTTACAGACTCAAAAGATGAAACTTCACTAATCATTCCAGGGATTGTTTTTGAAGAGACCCAAGGGTTCACTTTAACAGAAGTCTTAAACGCAATTAGGAAGCTTCCCCTTGGTAAAGCCCTGGGATTAGACAAGATCCCAGGGGACCTATTACGTGCAGAACCAAAAATATGGGGCCCCTACCTATGGGCAATATTTAATGCTATCCTGAGAGGTATGGCGATCCCGGACACCTGGCTAGGTGCTGAAATCTTTCCAGCCTTTAAAAAGGGCTCACCTCTCCTGCCGACTAATTATAGGCCGATCAGTTTGATCGATGTCACCCCGAAATTTGTTTGCAAGGATCCTCCTCGATCTCCTTCATGTGTGGATGGAGGAGTGTGAAATTCTGAGTATCTATCAAGCTGATTTTAGAAAAAACATCTCCACCATTGACCAAATTTTTAGGCTCCAATTATTATATTGGAAGACGGTGTCAATAGAGGGTGGCAGCCTCTATTTGATATTCGTTGATCTGAAAACGGCCTTTGATTTGGTCCCCAGGGGCTAACTGAGGGAGGTTTTTAAGCAAGTGGGAATCCCCCCCCCCTACCTCTTGACATTGATCATGAGACTGCACGTGGGCAACTTTGCCCAAGTAAGGTATGGGAAATTTGGGGAATTAACCCCTCGCTTTCCAGTTAAGAGGAGTAAGGCAAGGGGTGTGTGCTTGCCCCTACCCTGTTTTGTCTCTTCATCAATGCTCTGGTTGCCCAACTAAATGAGGTAGAGGACAACGACGCGCCAAAGTTGGTGCATAGTAAGGTGCCAGCAATGATGTTTGCGGGTGACACTTTGCTGTTATCTAAGTCACCTATGGGCATCCAGAGGATTCTTGACAGTTTTGTAATATTCTGCAAAAACAGGGGGCTGGAGATTAATACATTAAAGACCAAATTTATGGTCTTTAACCCAACTAAAACATCCCGCCCAAACCCCTCTTTAAACGGTACCTTGCTAGAGAGGGTGACTGTCTTTGACTATCTTGGTGTTGCGCTGTCTGAAACGTTTGAGTGGGGCCCGCAACTAGCCAAAGCAAGCCTCAAGCTAGCCCAGACGGTAGGGGGAATCACAAAAATATATAGGAATTCCTCCCATAAACTGCCTGGCCCGGTGGCTGAGATTTACAAAGTGCAAGCCAGGAGCGCTGCAATGTATGGGGCTGAATTATAGGGCCATGGTCACCCTGGCGGACTGTCTAAAACAGAGAACAACTTTATGAGACAGTTGCTGGGCCTTCCGCCAAGTATCCCCCTGCACCTAGGAATTAGACCTATTGCAGAGGAGACTGGACTCGGACCGCTAACCTTTTGGCGTAGGCTGTGGGCGACCCCGGAACTAGCAGTCTATCAGTCAGAACTAAAGGAGATTCTGGGTCTCCCGGGTGTGGGTAAATTACCATGGTTCTTACATATAAGGGATGTATGCTATAGGCTAGGTATTCCAAATTAATGGAATAACCCAGAGGTAGTCTGCCTGACAATCTCACGCTTAGAACTAGTGAGAGCCTACAGATCGCTCAAACTAGCTGATATCCAGGGGAACACTAAACTTGGCCACCTAACAGCTGACTTTTTAAATATTAAAACTGAGTATCACATTGAGCCATTTCTGGATGAAATCCAACCTACCATGGCAAGGAAGTTCTACATTCAGTTTAGAATAGGGACCTTGCCGCTTCTTGCCTTCACCAATAAATGGTCAAAAGCCTCCCCCCTTGGGTGTCCCGCTTGCAACTGTGTGGATGAGACCGACATTTATGTCTTTTTTTGTCCTGGCTATAAAATAGCCATATGGCGATGGCTCGTCCCACTTTGCAGAAATTTGGGGTGTAGGCGGTGTGAGGAGGCATTTAGAATATTGGGAACTGACACTCACCCACCCATTGTTTTTGCTGTGCCCCGATTTTTGAACTCTATGTGGCATAGTCGTAGGGTGCTGTTAAACTCATTACTGCAAGTATAAAATTCCCAGTGTTCATCCTGTTACATTTTATCATTTTTAATTTCTAACTCATTTTTAACTTATTTTTAACCTCTTTCACATTCCAAAAACTAAAAGTATTGATGAAATGAAATTCGATCATATCAAAATCACATGTGGTTATTTCTTTTACGAGGATTGTGGTCTTATCCAGGGTATCTGCTGTGCTAGTTGATGGAGGTCGAGAAGAAGCTTTGTATTTCTCGAAGCCCCTACCCTGTGATGAATTTTAATGTTGTCTATAACCAAGTTTTGTTGGTATTTTATTTTTAAGTATTGGTCTTGTTATGTGTTTTTTGTGTTACTGTTTGTATCACCTACTTTTTATGGTCTATATCGACCGAAATAAAGTTTGTTGGAGTGGATAATCTCAAGCTTAACTTATTTTGTTGTTGTTTCAGATTTGATGAAAAAGAAAATGTGTCCAACTGCATTCAGTTGAAAACGTCAGTCATAAAGGGCATAAAGAATCAACTTATAGATCAGTTTAAAGGAATTGACCCATGGCTTAACCAAATTATGCCAAAGAAGGACCCTGTTAAAATAGTGAGATGGTAAGTTCCGTTTGTATCATCTGTTGCTGCTAATCCTATTCATGTTCGAGTTAGTAGTAACAGTCTGTCTAAGATTTCTGAGTAATAAACATTGAAGTTCCATTCTTTGGCATGTAGCCTTTTTGTACTTGCCTTTTGTAATAAGACCTAAACTAATATAATTTAACTTGTATTTCTTTGTCTTTTGCATTTTTTTCCAGTCATGAGCATATTGAGATATTAACAGTAAATGGAGAGTTGCTTTTCTTCAGACAAAGGGAAGGGCCGTTTTATCCAACGCTGAGATTACTTCACAAATGTAAGTTTTGTTGGCCTGGAGGGATGTATTGAAGGATAAGAAACAAGAGGTTGAATTGTAATAATTGGAAGGAAGTGGGGAATGTTTAATGCTCTTTCTACAGAAAATAAAATTTTGGTTTACAGTGTCGGCTTAAAAAGTGTAAATCTGACTTTGTGTGTGTTTTGTGTATCTAAATTTACATCTGAAGATGCATACAAATTCAGATTTAAATTCAAAAACTGTGTGATGAGTTGAATGCTTTCTTCATCGAGAAAATTCAGATGATAAAAGATGGTATCCTTCCTAGCCCTCTTACCAGTGCTAGCCCCTCGGAAGATATGAATCCAATAAAACTCACAGCACTTCTGGCAGTCACCAAAGATGGTCTCTTGAAGTTGATGACCTAGGTTAAATCCTGCTCCCCTAATGATATCTGCCCCCTTGGATCCCAAAAATTGTCTTCTCGGATTTCCCTGACCAAGTGATCTCCTTGCTCAATCTATCCTTAAGTCAGGGCAAGGTCCCTCACACCTTTAAGGAAGCGGTAGTCGTCCCACTACTGAACAAAAGCTGGGGAAGATTTGTAGGAAGCTGGCTCTGTATATACGATACCAAAATGAGGTATAGTGTGCACAGAGTCCAGTGGAACCCCAAAGGTAGGCAGAGGTAAAAGTAGATGGCACCTTACTCTCTATTTGTGGTAGTGTGGGCGAGCAGTAAGGCTTTATCAGAGGGTAGTGTTAAGCATTTGTTGTACACACTCAATCAGCTAATGATGTCACACACTCCGACTGAACTCAGACCAATTTGATTTGTATAAAAATATTATTTAGTTATATTTATTTTCTAGAACCAAGCAAGCCTGGTACAGGTTGAACAATACAAGCAAGCTGAAGGAAAATGTCTTTGTAACAGGTTTGTAAATCTTTTCAATACAGTGGAAATTACTGTTAGATTACTTTTCAGATTACTTTATGGATTACTTTTTCTACTCGGTGTGATATGCCTAGATATCACACTGGGCCATTTACTAGAGAAAAGGTAAGTAAAGCAGTTTTTTTGTTATTTGCAGTTTTTCAAGGTTTCATATAAAACCAACTCCACACTTAAAATAATTTTCAAAGAAAAACAGTCAAAGTATTCCTATGGAGAAAAATGAAGTTCATGGGTTGCAAGTTAATACAAGTTTGTGGGAGTTGGTATTCGGGGGTTAGAACCAGGGTTCCCCCAGGGTCAAGGATGCACCCTCTGCGGCACTAGGGCGGCCGGGTGCAGAGTGCTGAGGCCAAATGTTATCCAATGGTGGATAGGGGGCTTCCGGTTGGTGGCTGCTCACGAGCAGGCCACAAGGTTCTACATTGTCTGCACTATAAGATTACCGACCCGCACTGGCTCAGTCTCAATCGTACCTCGGCACAAGCATTCATAACTGGCCACGCATGTAAATTCTTCACGTCTCGCATGCGCTACAGGCACGACAGTTTTTACACTGTTGGTGCACCACTTGGGTGATTTCAATTGCTTTGCATAAACTATTATACACTGACCTCTAGTCACCTTTCCCATCAGCGACTGAACCATCCTGCCATTTTGATGTGATTTATCACCATCTAGGAACTTACTTCATTTAATGCCCCTGAGTCCAACCAAAGGTGGACCAATCCCTGAAGACCTTTCCTCCATTAACTCTGGTAGGTCCACACTGATTACATTAAATTGCTCCCTTTGATATACCAGACACACCATGCTAAAACCCACCTTTCTAATTGTACAGGCTGTCCCTTGTATCACCTTGTCCTGAGGAAGACCCACCGTGCTTATTAGTAATTCACGCACCTTTTGGGGTCAAAACGTCGACGTGCTTGCGATAATCCTGACCCTGCTCTCTCCGCCGCACGTGAAATGGAAATTTAAAACCCAAGCGGTTCGGAGCTTCATGTACCTAGGGATGGATTTCCTGTGAATGATCATTTCCAACAATTCGTACAGCACTGTATATATATCCTGTTCACATTTAGCACTTTTTTTCGCACTTTTTCACCATAGCACTCGCTCCGTCTGAACAAAGTGTATGTTCATGAACTCTGACAGCCGTGTAATGTCAGTTCGACACCATAAAATGTAAACGAATATATGGATTTGTCCTTAAATACAGACTGTGATTGATTCAAATTTGGTGTCAGTGACTCATGTTCCTTGTTTTTTCTCCTTTTTCATTGATTATTACTGAAAAGTTTGAGTACTGTTGTTTTGCATTGGTTATTATTGAGTATACCAAGAATCATTTCTGTTACCCGACAGAACCAACTTTCTCCACATTCCTGTACACCCAGGTTCTGAGTGGCACTGGGTCACCCCATTATACTAGATGCACAAGGTTTTGGGAGCAAAGCTCCTGGTGTTAGGCTCAGGGCAGAGGGGGATCCGACTTAGCACCCAAAGTACACCCACATCGGCGGCTGGGTGCAGGGTGCTGTTTTGGCGTCGGGGTCCCTGTTGATTTTATTAGGGATTCTCCGGTTGCAACAAAGACTGCAGGCTCGGGGATGAAGATCTTCTGGAGGTGACCACCAGTTGGAGAGGTAAGTTGGGATGCCTGGGGATGCTAGGACACCATCGGCTGGGCCACCCAAGGCCGTGGGACATCGATGCAGGTATGTCTTTAGGTGTCGGGTTTTTCTTACCTGCTCCGGTCGCGGTCGGGGGGATCCTCCAGAAAGAGACTGCAGGCTTCGCTTGGAGTTTCGAGGCAGGTCAGAGATCACCAGATCTCGGGTCAGGATCGCTGGGGAGACCTCGTGGGGTTGGGCCACTCTAACTCGGGCCGTAGGCGACGGGTGCAGTGTGGTGCAGACTCGCGGATTTGGCCAGAGACCGAGTCTGTGGGGGAGCAATTCCGGTGCTCACGGGAGACAGTCTTTCTTGTGGAAGGCAGGGCAGGTCCTCTGGTTCTTGAGGCTGCTGGCTGCAGGACACATCGGGATTTTGCTGGAGCAGGTTCGAGATGGGGACGGGCCGGTTGGGCTGGGGCCAAGTCAGTGGGCGTCGTCCTCTTCTTCGTTTCAGCACGGCTCTTCGGTCCTTCTTCTCTTCTTATTGGTCGGGTCTTGTCTGAGGAGGCAAGGTTCATGGTTGCCCTTAAATACTAGATTTAGGGGTGTTACAGGTAGGTAAAGGTTGGGACCAATAGGTCCCTTCCTTGGGGTGGGTACACCCCCTATTATGCCACCCCCTGGTTGGCTGGCCCACTCCCCCCGCCATATCTGCAAGATGGCGGGGACAGAGTAGTGCTTCACCTCGCCTCCCCCATCTGAGGGGTGGGGTTGGCAAAGGTGGGCACACCTCCCTATCTCTGTTGGTTTTCCCGCAGATTGTCCTGCCCACAGTGGGGGTAAGAACCAATGGGGGCCAGTTGCTGGAAGCAGCAATAGGCCTGGGCAAGCTCACAAAGGCGGCAAGCCTTTGAAGCTTCCCCTTCGTGGACCTTGCACCTCCTGGGGGAGGAGCACACGCACATACACACACACACTCACACATTCACACACTCACACTCCCTGGCCACAGTGCCCGTGGTACCACTTACAATGGACTGACCTGTAGCCAAAGATTGCCAATTGGGTTTTGTTTTTAATGCAGTTTAGGGAAAGAACATAGGCCCTGGGTACCTGTTTGGCAGGAACCCAGGGCACACTCAGTCAAGGTAAAACAGCAGTTTAGCAAAAAGTGGGGGCAACCATGCAAAAAGGGGGCACTTTCTTACAAGATTCATCTGTTTTGAAGAACTACCACCCATCTCCTTAGTTCCTTGCCAAGATACTGAAGGCTCACATCGCCTAATATCTTTGCTCATTTCTAGAAGACTGTACCTTCCTTGACTCTCACCAGGTGGGTTTTCGACCCACTCATTCTACGGAACCTGTCATACTATCCGTAGTGGATGATATGAGAGAGGAAGCTGACAAACGATGGGCCCAGGCATTAGTCCTTTTGGACCTATCGGCGGCCTTTGACACAGTGGCTCATGACATCTTAATTGACTGTGTCAAGGCCGCCCTTCTGCACGGATCATTACTAGAGTGGATGAAATCCTTCCTCTCGGACCGATTTCAGTCGGTTTGCCTATTAACTTTTTGTTCATCCAAGGTCAGACTTGAGTGTGGAGTACCCCAGGGCTCCTCATTGTCCCCCATATTATTCACTCTTTGCATCCGCCCATTGGTACAAACTCTACAGAGGCGTAGGGTGAAAATATATAACTACGCCGAGGACATGCAGCTACTTTTTGACATTGATTACTCACAGGAATCTATGGATCCTTTTTAGAGCACTATGCTCCACATCCGTTACTGGATGAACTGTCATCAGCTGAAGCTGAACTCCGATAAAACTGAGATTATACGGACTAAAAATAAATTGCATAGTTGGATTCCCTCTTTCTGGTCATTGGAGATGGGTGCCCCTCCTATCCCAAGCAGTTAAAAAAGACCTTTCATTGAAGCACCAGATAGATGCAGTGACTTGGTCCTTTTTTTCCCCAACTTCGAAAAAATAAAAAATAAATTGAAAATATTCTCCCTCGAGCCTACCATTTAGATCATTATTGCCCTGGTCATCTCCTGAATTCACCATGCTAACTCTCTCTGTCTCGGCCTTCCCAATGGGCTTGAGTTAGAGGCTCCAGCTAATTCAAAACCAAGGAGCTAGATTGCTCTGGCGACGTCCTAGATTTTGCCACACCAAACCTCTGCTGGTAAAATTACATTGGGCTCCCTGTTGCTCAGAGAACCCTTTTCAAATCTCAATACAGTAAAAGCCCAACTTTTGTGACATCTAGGATTATATCCCAAAGAGCAATCTTAGGTCTGCGTGATAAAACCTATTCAAGGTCCATAAATTTAACAAGAAGAGACAGGGTGGAACCAGGTTTGCCGTGCGTGCTTGCTCTAGGTGTCTGGAATTCCCTTCCCCCCCCCTAACATCAGAGCCATGACCTCCTATACGAGCTTTAGATCTTTATTAAAAACCTGTCTCTCCAGACATGCGTACAGTTAAGTTTTTGAGTCTACACTGCCTCCGTGCTCTTCTAGCGCCATGCAACCTTTTTGGTGTACGTGCTCTTTATAAATATGCTGTAAAATAACATAACATAAGAAAACGCACACTATTATATAGTTTGTTAGTGGCCCCAGCACTTTTATCAATGCCTACTGTGTGCCTTTCCTTAAAATTCACTTCTAGAGACTTCACTGTCACTCTCCCATTGAGTCGTTGAATTTCCATCATAGCAAAAGCTGCAAAACGGAATTAAATCAACCTTGACATGAAAATGGAACTTTGTTCCGAATAGGGCATTTTCCTGTTTTGATATAGGTCCTTTCACAAGTTTTAGAGATATTTGGATTTTAAAAAAGGGTTTGCATGTTTTGAAGGGTTAATCAATTGTTTATCTCGACCATTAATTCACTGATACTCAGCCGACCCAAATTTGAAAAATAAATTAATTTTGATCGCATGGGGGGTGGGGAGGGATGACATTTTTTTGCCTTTGGTCAGTTGGAGTAGTTTGGTTGATTTGATAGGATGGTGAAAAATATTTGTTTCTGAGGCAATTGCAGGATGTCAGATACCGACCCTGCTCCCTGAAGGAAAATGTCGGGGACTAGCACAGCAACATTCAACCCCAGGGAGAATTGGGGGGGGGGGGACTAGCACAGCAACATTCAACCCCAGGGAGAATTGGGGGGGGGAGAGAGGGCGGTCATCCCAAAGTAGCAGACCCTGTTTTTTTTTGTCTTTATGGGATCCACAGGTCCACCTATGGATTATGGATATATATTTTTATATTTGATTTGCAGACCCAAATCCAGCTCTGCAGATCCTCTATTTATTTCTGGCGGCAAATGAACAAATCATGCAAAATTGCAGGATGCAGTGCTGAAGCACAGATTCAGCGGTCACAGCCTGCTGCATGTGTGCAGTGCTGAAGCACAGATTCAGTGGTCACAGCCTGCTGCATGTGACCTATGACCAGACCATGCCTCCAAATGCCATGTGCTTCTGGATTGGAGGGTGAGTGGCTGGCACAGGGCCTGGCATGGACAGTCCCCTGCTTTCCACAACTGAAGGCCTAGTGTAGTATGGCCAAGCCGTGGCCAGATAGTCCTGTGCTAGGCCAAGGTTCATGCATTCTGGGGGCAGGGTGTGGCTTTAGCCTCATTTAGATTTCAGAATGGAATATAGGAGAATGATAGTTGGATGCATCATATATAAAAAAGAAACATTAATTTTGCACCTTTCTTAATGATAAGTTATGTTTTTTATGTACTTAAAACATTAAGAGACGTTTTTAAAAAACTCAAATTTCCCATGTTATGAGTAAGAAACGAACCCGAAAAGCCACTGAAATTAGCTGGTTATGCTTATTCTATAAACATAACTCTCCCCCAATGCACTGCTCGTTACTGCACTCATAAAGGTACAGATGACATTATTGATCCCTTCACTTGTTACACAAAACCTCAACTAACGATTGGCATAATTGAGGACATCACTTATGACGGCAGTGTAGCCATCCTGCTAATGAAATGAGGAGAAAGTGATGCTGATGGGGTAGCTATTTTTAGATCTCGCCTAAGACTGTATGTGTTGGCTCTTGAGAGACATATTCATTTTTAGGTCTCGCCTAGTGCAGCGCGCATGCGCTGCTCTAGGAGAGGGCCTCTTGCAATCACTCCAGACCTTCACTCGTGCGTGTGGCGGCCTGCAGCTTGCGGGAGCGAGCAGGGGCGCGCAGGCTGCCATCTGTTCTGTATCATGGTCACTTTCACTTTCGCGGGCTTGTTTTATTTGAAAACCCCTCTACTCCACCATAGCTCACCAGCACTTTCTCAACTGTACAACCCTGTGAGCTTGTTCCTAGTTGTGCGGACGTGTTATTTTAGATTAACGTTCGGATTGTTTTACTCTACTGCGTATTACAGTTTATACATTGGCTCTTTGCGGTTTCCTTTTTGATTACTTGTAATTTCGGTGAAATCGTTATATCAATTCAACATTTCGCACTATTAATTTTAAGTCTTAATGCATGTCAACTACATCACACTGACAAGCAAGATGGCCGCGATTGATAAATGTCTTTGGGACGTCACTGTGTTGGGTGAGAAAGTTATAGATATTATGTATGGCATTATTCCGATATTTTTTTTTAATCATCAAAGAAGAAATGGGATGCTTTGCATGTTTCATAACTTGCGATACATTACACATCTGATTAGGAATTCAAAATAGTTTCCATAAAAAGATTGGGTGTGACACACTATAATGCAGCGAACATTGGCAGAGCAAGCGTGCTCGCTACAAAACAGTGAGGTGGAACTCTCGGTAAAGCGCCTACTGCAGAGGCCTCTCTGTATCCTACCGCCGACATAGTCCCTTCAGCTTTTCATCCTTCCAGTGTCAAAAAGAGAGAACCGTTTAATTGGCGGTAATGGGATCTTTTCTGACGTGGCTCTGAAAACAATTTAAATACTGTGTACCAAAATCATCAGTAATTTTAATAAAAAGAAATAGTTGAGCTCCTGAATGTAAACAACACTTCATTATAATGAACTGAGATTCTAAAGGGTATCTTTTAAAAACGACTATTGGCCAAGGGCATTATTTCAAAGGAACTAAGTTCCCCTTTTTTTATTATTAGTGCGCACAATCGCTCTTTTTCAACATTCATTTGTTTTTTTGGGATGTTACGACTGCGTCAGAGCTCAGATATTTAACATTTATGAAAATGGTGCACTTTTCAGCTGAGACTGAGTGTGTCTGGGACAGCGACCCCTGGTGTGTAGACCGTGTGCGGAGACACTGACCCCTCATGTGTTCGTGGATGACGCACTGTGTGTTGAGAACACGAACCTTGTGTTTTTGGATGATGAACTGGTTGCTGGGACCGCTATCCCTCAGTTGATCGTGGATGGTGCACTGTGACCCAATGTGTGTTTGTGGGTGCTGCACTGTGTGCTGGGACGGCGATCCTTGTGTGTTTATGGGGGTGCCATGTGTACTTTCACCCCTTGTCTGTTCGTGGATGGTGACCTATATGCTGGGATGCCAGCTCCTGTTGTGCCTGATGATGGAGCAATGCCTGCTGGGACGTGTTTGTGGATGGTGTAGTGCAACCACAGTTGTGTTTGTTGGTGGTGCCCTTTGCGAGCGACAACAAGTCTATTTGTGTATGGCGCTCTGTCTGCTGGAAAATCAATCCCTTCTGTGTTTGTGGATGGTGTACTGCAACCACAGGTGTGTTTGTGGGTGGTGCGCTGGGAGAGCGACCCCAGGTGTATTTGTGGATGGTACACTGTGTACTGGGATGGCGACCCCTCGTGTTTGCGAATGCTAACGCGTTTTTTGGGACAGACACCACAGGTGCATTCCTGATGGTGCTCTGTGTGCTGGGACAGCGGCCCCTTGGGTGTGTGTGGATGGTTCACTGTGTGCTGGAATCTTGTCCCCCGGTGTCTGTGGGTGTAGCACTGGCTGCTGGGACATCAATCCCTTGTGTGCTTGTGGGTGGTGTACTTCAACCACAGGTGCGCTGTGTGCTGGAGCAGTGACCCCTCGTGTGTTCATGGATGGGGCACAGTCTACTTCCTCCCCTCGTGCATTTGTGGATGGTGCTCTGTATGCTGGTTTAGCGGTTCCTGGGGTATCTGTGGATGGTGCACAGTGTGGTGCACTTCCATCCCTCGTGTGTTAGTGGATGGTGCTCCGTATGCTGGTTAAGCGGTCCCTCCTGTGCGTGTGGTTGGTGCACAGTGTGGTGCACTTCCATCTCTCGTGTGTTAGTGGATGGTGCTCTGCATGCTGGTTAAGCGGTCCCTGGGGTATTTGTTGTTGGTGCACTGTGTGGTGGGAGAGAGACCTCGTGGATAGTGCACAATGTTCTTTCACCCCATGTGTGTTCGCTGACGGTGCTCTGCATGCTGGTTTAGCGGTCCCAGGGATACGTGCGGATGGTGCTCTGTGTGCTTCGACCTGTGGTGTCTGTTACTGGCGGGCTGTGTGCTGAGACAGCGCCCCCCGGAGTATTCATGGGCGGTGCATTGAGTAATGCACAGCAGGTAATGCATGCGTGCATCCGTAGTGCCCACCATGGACCTGGGACCAGAGTGTCGTCTGGGTTGGGGTTTCACCTACAGGGTTTTGGGTGATTAGGTTAATTGTCGCCTTGCTTCTGTCCGCATCAGAGCCCTCCCGCCACACCCGGCTCCGGCTGGGGCACCCTACAGCTGGGTGGCTAGAGATTTAGGGCAGATATAAGACCGAACAACTGCCCTGACACTTGTAAGAACTCCTCTAAACACCTAATATTGCTATATTTTACTACTAAACGGGCAGTCAAATTGCAGTTACCTTGCAGTTGAAAGAGGCTTTATTTAGATGGTGCAGCAGGTGTAGTGACACTGGGGCCCAAAGCTCTAGGAGCCCCTCTAACCACCAACTATTGCAATATTTTACTACTAAACAGGCAGTCACAAGTGCTCTACAACATAGCTTAAACACATTAACAAAGCCAATAGCTCTGGCAAAACACTTATAAGCTCCCAAAGGCGAGACCTATTGGCTATGCCAGTGCTTGTTCTAACATTGGGTTTAGAGGACGCTAATTGCTTACAATTGGCCGATTTATTTGCCACTCATTGCTTGTTTCATATTGGTCCGCTGCCATAGGCTTCCTTTCTCTTTTGTGTGCTTGGCCCTTCCTTGGAGCATGGACTCATTGCTTTTGTTCTTCCACTGTTCATTTTTAGGCACTACTTTTTTCTTTGTGTTTAAGCACTCTACCAAAGTGCGCCTTTATCAGTTGTCTCTCTCTCGTCTGTCTTACACCGGCCCTTCCTCCATTATCTGTGTTGAACCCTCAGTTGTCCGTGTTGCCCCCCACTCCTCCCCTTCGCTGTTCTTGTTGCCCTTCCATCGCCTCTGTCCTTTGTTTTCCGTCCTGTATTGCCACTTACAGCCCCCCTTTCCATGTTGCACCTGCCCTCCCTCCATTGTCCGTGTTGTCCCTGTCCCCAACCTCAGTTATCATTGTTGACTTTGTCACCTCCATAGCAAAACAAAATGGCTGCATCATAGTGCTTTTCCCTCACGCCTTTCATTGTATGCCCTCCCTCCCTTCTTGTTGCCTCCCACCCCGCCATCACTCCCACGAGCTATAAAAAACAAGCATTTGCAATGCAATAGGTCTCGCGTTTGCGAGAGTTTGGTTACTGGCATTGTAAATGACAATGCCTTTCATTTATGTTTTTAAAAAACCTGCAAGCAGTGTGTAAACACGCACTTTGTACTTATAGTCCTTGCTTACGAGAAGCAAGGCTGGCAGTAAAAGAGGCGCAGTTACTGCCACCCTTGCTTCTTGTAAGCAACAACTGTAAGTACAAAGTGTGTGTTTACGCACCATTTGCAGGTTTTCAAAAAACATAAATAAAAGGCATTGTCATTTACTATGCCAATAGCTCAAACTCTGGCAAATGCAAGACCTATTGCATTGCAAATGCTTGTTTTATTTCAAGTTACTTGCCTTGGTATGCGGTGTACCAACGCTCCTGCTGCGGTCTTCTGAGCAGCGTTCCATCCACCAGCACTTTTTTCTTTTACAAAGTTAGCACTGCCCCTATCCCTGGTTTTATCTCTGATGTACCAAGGCAGGGATTTCAAAGCCAACTGCAGGGATGACACTTTCACTCTGATGAGTAGCGATGTTATGGTTTACAAGCGCTAGACACAGAGACATCGGTCCAGCACACAGACACACCCAGCATGCATCTGGGGTGTGATTAAAGCAGAATAAAATAGGTTTCCTATGCATGAGCAGGACATGTCCACTATTGATGTGTGTGTTGGGTGTTTTACTGCTGCGCCTGCAAAGCACGTGCTCCCACGCCCTTCTCAGAACACTGGCTCCTTTTAAGATGTACTGGTGCGATCCACCAGGGGGAAGAAGTGTGTTTATTGGACAGAAAGGATTATAGACTAGGTTGTCGTTCACACATGCAATTTGCAAACGGTGTAACTTGAACCCAGGAAATGCAGTAGTAAGTCAAAAGGAAGTCACACACCACAGAATAATATTTGCGATGAACTGGGCTCCAAAACATCAGTAATAAAACACTAGGTTACGCACCAGCGATGTTTCCCTGGCTGGTGAAAGAGTCTGCAAAGTCATAACGAGGAGAGTTAAAGGAAAGCCTTTTATTGCAGCTGGATACTCATGAAACGCTTTATAGGTGAAAGCGAGAGACTGCCTAAAAAGATGCTGCTGCGCAAGACACCACTAGTTATTCACACACCGAAGTTAGGAGGCATTCTGTGAATCAGCCGGACAAATAAGAAATCACCCCCCAGAACCAGTCCTGTAGTCATCACACTGGTAAAGAGCAAGCAATGCTAAGCAGCAGGTTCAAGAGACCTCCTGCAGCACTCATGCTGACATCACACAAACATCCCTTTAAAAGGGAGGAGAATCACAGCATTCCCTTAAAAGGGAGGAGAATCACAACATCCCTTAAAGGGGAGTGCACACATACATCCCCAAAAAAGGGTAGGAGAACCAACTCTCCTTAAAGAGAGAGAGAGATCTACAAGACGAGAGAAATTCATGTTTTGTATTTCTCAACTATCCACGTGATATTTTTAAATTGAAGACCTGCCAAATAGAATGCAATCCAAAGCCCCTGTAAATGGAAGGAAAACTGTGAAACCAATGCTAAGTTAGTACTAAGACACCCTTTTAAGATGGGGCATCTAGCACGTGATGTACATACAATCCAAAGAGAGAGGAATGACTCCCGATGGGCGTAAGCATCGGTCTCTTAAAGGAGGATATTACTCCCAAATGCATCACAGAAAACAAAACGGTGATGAAAGAAAAGAGAAAATGGAGGTTCAAGTTTAGCTTAAAAAAATAACCAATTAGAATCTGACAGAGAAAAGATTAAAAAAAAGTCCATGGTTGTAAAAACACGAGCGCTTACTGAGGACCAAGTTTTCTTTTAAAGCTACTTATGTGGCGTAGCTTACAGAGCTGCCAACCTAGTGCCTGGGGAACTGGGTTCAAGTCTCGGCGTCGGCTCTACAAAAAACTTGCCAATCCGAATAAATAAAATTAAACTCCTAACAAATAAATTGAAACTGGCGAATCTGAAACAAATGGTGCAGAGCAATTCAAAGTAAACAAGCAAATGCAAAGTCTGTTAGGCAGGAAGCGGCACCATTGCTGAAGTCCCACGAGTCCTGTGTACATTAATTAAGTAAATGCTTCTCCGAACTTCTAATGAAAGCTCCAGAGTTAGGACACATGTAAAAGGGCCAGCCGTCATGGAAGGTAACAGAAGCCAGGGAGGCATTAAGGAGGGACTAATAAGCCTATTAACAAATCAGAAACCAGCTTTTACAAAGGACAATGACGCAAGCCAATAAGAAAATATGCTGAGAATGGGTGGAGCTTCAATTCCATACCTGAATACAGCATGTCTCAAAGAGACAGCGCAAGCACTGCCTAGACGAGACCTAAACAAATGGCTATGATGCTGCCAGTGCTGGCCGCGTCATAGCGCTGTTAACAGTGGTAATGGGGCCTGAGCTTATATGGGTGCTGGATTTGGTCAAAAGTTGTGCTAGTTGGTGTATCCATTCTAGGGTACCCCTCACTGTCTCGTCTTTCCTCCATCCCCACAGTGCACAGCCAGATACCGTGTACTGTGTTTTTTTTTTAACCGCTACCCACAGCCAAAGTCCATGCTCCGTGTGTTAAGTTCATGCCGGGCCTTTTGTCGGGCCTGAACTAGGTCAAGTCCTGCAATTAGTCTCCAAAGATTGTGTGCAATTCAGCCCACAAGGTAGCTGGGTGTAGGGCTTGTCTGAAGATGAAGTAATCTTAGATAACCATATGTAAAGACACATTATTAGTAAATAACCGCACGTACAAAAATAAACAATTGCATCTCTGCAGTAATGTCAACGATGAAGTCAGCATTGAGGTAATAGTTCTGTCACCAGTGATGTATTCAGTGATGTAATTTATATCATCATGGGTGAGGTCATGAGCTGCGCATAAGGGTCAAGTTACAGTTTGCGATCAAAGCATGACTGGCTAATTTCAAGGTGTTTTTTGAGTCTTCACCACAAGGTTTCTCTAACAGTTTTTTGGGGGAATTTTTTATTTTGTTTTTTAATGTTATCTATTATTTTATGAGCAAAGGAAATTATAATTTACCCCTAATTATTTTTGATGGTAAACATATAGTTTGAGGCATGTGAGCTGTAGATCATGCCATCTAGTGTTGGGTTCGGATGTTTGTAAGTTGTTTTTCTTCGAAGAAGTCTTTCCTGTCACGAGGTAGGTGGCTCCTCCTTTCGGTAATAGTGCGCATGGGCATCGACTCCATTGTTTGTTTTTTTCCGCCATCGGGTTCGGACGTGTATTGCTGCGCTCCGGTTCGAAGCCGTTCTTCGGGTTCCCCTCGTTGCGCAATCCACTCTACCCGCATCGGTATTGTTTCGATTGCCTATCCCACTTCTCCGCGTACCGTATCCGTCGAGTAAAACCTCTATTTCGATCGAAGATCTTCGGGAAGGCCGTCCGTCCTAACCGCGTCGGTCCACTTCGCAGTCGATGGAACGAACTCCATTCAAATTCTGCCCTCGATGCCACGCCAAGTATCCGCGCACCGACTCCCACGAAGTGTGCAACTTGTACTTGTCTCCGGAGCACAACAAACAGGACTGCGACGCGCGCAGATCGTTCCGATCGAAGAAAATGATCCGTGATAGTCGGGCTCGACTTCGCGAGCTGCAGAGTCAAAACTTCAAATACACGCCGGACATCTTCGGCGAAGGACCCGAGCACAAATTTGACACACAAGGGGTCGAGGAAGAACAAGAGGAACTTGTCTCCATTCCAGAATCGGACTTTGAGTTGGAAGAAGACTTACCACAAGGTCAATGTACCGTGAGTACTGGACGCCCCTTAACCCAAACTCCAGCTCAGCCGAAACAAAAGGCTTAGGTCCCACTCCCGCCTTTGGGCCACAGTCGGCACAGACCAGATGTTTCCGACGCCCCGCCCTCCAGCTTGGCACCGAAACACGTCTTTAAGCCTTCCGGCTCGGGATCGAGTCGGCCGAAATCTGGCACCGAGCCGAAACCTTCAGGCTTCAAGCCGGAAACCGCTTCGGAGCTGAAGTCGTTGACACTAAAAACAAAGCCTTTCTCGGCACCGAAACCTTCAACGCCGAAAAGTGATTATACCCCGGCACCGAAATCCTCGGCGCCGAAACCTAAAACTGTTCCTCCGAAGCTGCAGGATCCGATTTTCGACGCCCCAACACCCAAATCAGACCCAAAACAAAAGGAACTTTATATAAATCCAGATACAGGACGTGTTCTTACCAAGTCACCTCAGAAACGCAAACCTGAGTCAGAGGACGCACCTTTCTTTATTCCTTTCAAGAGGAAGAATGTGGGTACTAACCCTTCCCCTCCTCCTCTTTTACACCAACCTCTCCACCTTTGCGTCATTTACTGATTACACCAACTAACTCTCCACCACCACCATCTGACGATGATGATGGAGATGGGGGTGTGGGACAATAGTTTACCAATAGACCACTGGAAGGATTACCACACAGATTCACCTACAGATATCGACCCAGATCTTTACCCGGCAAAGCCTTCTCCTCCTGACGACAATGTCGGATATCTAGAATTACTTGCTAGAGCTGCAGAATATCATGAGGTACAGTTACACAAAGAATCTTTAGAAGATTTCCTATTTGAAACGCTCAGTACCACACAAAGGGCTAGTCACACTTTACCTATGCTTAAAGGCATGATGAGACATGTCGACAACATCTTTAAAGATCCAGTGCGGGCTCGCATTCTCACCCCCAGGATTGATAAAAAAATATAAATCTGCTCCCTCAGATCAAGTCTTTATTAAAGGGCAGTTACCACTAGACTCTTTGGTGGTCTCTAATGTCCATAAACAGGCCAATTCACAGACTACATGTGATGCTCCCCCTCCAGACAAGGAGTCGAAACTATTAGACGCCTCTGGTAAACGAGTAGCCGCCCAAGCAGCAAATCATTGGCGCATTGCCAACACCCAGGCCCTGCTAGCCAGATATGAGAGGGCACACTGGGACAAATGGAGCAGTTGCTACAACACCTCCCAGATGAGCACAAAGTAAAAGCCCAGGGTTTAGTCCAGGAAGGGAATCTCCTATCCAATTCCTCAATAAGATGCGCTTTAGATGCTGCAGACACCACAGCTAGAGAGATCAGCACTAGTGTGTTACTAAGAAGACATGCATGGTTGAGGAATTCTGGATTCAAACCAGAAGTACAACAGTCTATTTTAAATACTCCTTTTGACAAGGAACATCTCTTCGGGTCCAAAGTAGATAAGTCATTGGAAAACATGAAAAAAGACACAGAGGTAGCTAAGTCTATGTGAGCTTTGTAGTCTCCCTCTTTTCGTTGCTCCTTCTACCGTGGAGGGTCGAAAACCATTTCCTCAGATAATACTGCCACCTCTTACAAAGGCAAAACTCAATCTTCCTCTACAAGGGGTTTCTTTAGAGGAGGATATAGAGGTAACAACAACAAAGGTCGAGGCAAGGGTTCTGCACCGCATAATTTCCCCTCCTCCAACAAGCAGTGACTTGACAACACTTCCCCCGATCATTTAACACCTGTCTGGGGACGTCTTCTATAATTCCTCCCCATTTGGCAATCTATCACCACAGACAAATGGGTGTTAGGAATTATCCAACACGGTTATTGCCTGGAGCTTACCAACAATCCTCCAAACATACCACCACGTTCTCACAAAATGTCACCAGAACATTTACATCTACTTCAGCAAGAAGTCCAGTCTCTCCTCTCCAAAGGAGCCATAGAACCTGTGCCGTTACAACATCAGGGGACAGGCTTGTACTCCCTGTAACTTCTTATCCCCAAAAAGGATGGCTCCTTGAGACCTATTCTAGATCTCAAAGAACTAAACCTCTACATACTGTCAGAGCATTCCCGCCTAATACTTCAACAAGTGCTCCCGCTTCTACAGCAGAGCGATTTTATGTCTACTCTAGACTTAAAAGATGCATATTTCCACATTCCAATTCATCCCGCTCATCGCAAATACCTCAGATTCATCATAGCGGGTCATCATTACCAATTCAAAGTACTACCGTTTTGAAGTCACCACTGCTCCCAGGGTATTTACCAAATGTCTGGCAGTAGTCGCAGCACATCTGAGTAGGCAACAGATTCATGGCTTCCCATACCTGGACGACTGGCTCATCAAAGCCAGTACTTACCAAATGTGTCTCCAACACACTCAAACCACTATTCACTTACTTCACCAACTAGGGTTTACAGTGAATGCGTTGAAGTCTCATCTACAGCCTTCAACACACAAACTAATCTGTGAGCCACGATACTCTCACAAGGCTCTAGCCTCTCCCAAAACTGCAAGGATTCACAGTATTCAGTCCCTTCTCACTCAATTTCAGCCCAACCGATCATTGCCAGCAAGAGTCTTCATGAAACTGCTAGGCATGATGGGGTCTTGTATTATAATTGTTCCCCACGCAAGACTTCACATGCGTCCCCTTCAAGAATGCTTAGCAAGTCAGTGGAACCAGTCGCAGGGTCAGTTAACCGATCTAGTGTTGGTGGATGGCCGCACCCATGGCTCTCTGCAGTGGTGGAAACCACAAAATGTATCCAAAGAGCGGCCCTTTCTCGACCCTGCTCCACAGACCGTGCTAACAGCAGACTCATCACTCACTGGTTGGGGCGCTCACCTACAGAGTCACACAATCCAAGGATTATGGACTCTAAAGTACAGGATCCTACATATCAATCACCTAGAGCTACTAGCAGTGTTTCTAGCGCTCAAAGCCTTTCAAACTCACCTTACAGGCAAAACTGTCTTAGTCTGCACAGACAACATGACAGCTATGTACTACATACAAAAACAGGGGGGGGGGGGACACTCTCCAACTGTCATGCCTAGCACAAGCCATTTGGAAATGGGCCATACATCACAAAATTGATCTCCTAGCAGAACACCTTCCAGGAGTAAACAATCAAATTGCAGACCTTCTCAGGAGACAGAACAGCAAATCCACGAGTGGGAACTTCATCCCCAAATTCTTCTTCCCTACTTTCAGGAATGGGGATTTCCTCACAAAGACCTGTTCGCCACAGCTCAAAACGCAAAATGCCCAAGCTTCGCCTCCAGGTTCCCTCACTCGCACTCCAAAGGCAATGCCCTATGGATGAACTGGTCAGGGATATTTGCCTACCCTTTTCCACCTCTCCCACTCATTTCGCTGGTAGTTCGGGAGCTCAGGCAAACATCCCTCACACTAATTCTCATAGCTCCACATGGGCACCCCAACCCTGGTTCACCACCCTGCTGGAGCTGTCAGTAGTTCCACACTGAAAGCTGCATCTCAACTCCGAGTCTTGGAGAAATCAGGCATCCAAATCCCAAGGAACTCAACCTGGCGATGTGGCTCCTGAAGTCATAGAGTTTGGTTATTTACAATTACCCCCAGACTGTATGAATATCCTAAAGGAGACTAGGAGACCTACTACTAGGGCGTGTTATGCAGCAAAGTGGAAACGTTTTGTTATATATTGTAACAATATCAATCTCCTTGATGCTTCAGTACAAAACATCATCTGTTATCTCTTACACTTAACGCAATCTGGATTAGCTTATACATCCATTTGATTGCATTTAGCAGCAGTAGCTGCATACTTACAAAACAGACAACACTTATCTCTATTCAGAGTACCAGTGATTAAAGCCTTTATGGAAGGACTAAAAGAGTAATACCACCAAGAGCTCCACCTGCACTAGTATGGAACTTGAACATAGTCTTTGCAAGGCTAATGGGACCACCTTTTGAACGACAACTGTCAACTACAATTTCTCTCATGGAAGGTTGCTTTCCTTATTGCAATCACTTCCTTAAGGAGAGTTGGTGAACTCCAGGCACTAACTATACAAGAGCCTTTCTTTCAACTTCACCAAGACAAGGTGGTTCTATGAACCAATCCTAAATTTCTTCCAAAAGTGGTTTCTGCTCTTCACATCAATCAATCGGGTGAGTTACCTGTGTTCTTTCCTCAATCTGATTCTGCAGCAGAACGAGCTCTACACACATTTGATGTTAGAAGAGCTCTACTATATTATGTAGAAAGAACAAAAGATTTTTGTAAGACCAAGCAGCTCTTAGTTGCTTTTTCTCCACCACACAAAGGCAATCCCATTTCTAAATCGGGTATTGCAAAATGGATTGTTAAATGTATCCAATCATGTTATACAAAAGCAAAAAGAACATTGCCAATACCCCCTAGAGCGCATTCCACCCGCAAAATAGGGGCTACTATGGCCTTTTTAGGGAATATTCCCTTAGCTGACATCTGTAATGCAGCAACATGGTCTACAGCGCACACATTTACCAAACACTATTGTGTAGATGTGTTAGCGAGGCAACAAGCTAATGTAGGCCAGGCAGTACTTAAAACACTTTTTCAAACAACTGCAACAGCTACAGGTTAGCCACCGCTTTGGGAGAGTACTGCTGTATAGTCTATGCAAAGCATGTGATTTACAGCTCACATGCCTCAAACAGAAAATGTACTTACCCAGTAAGCATCTGTTCTTGTCATGTAGAGCTGTAGATTCACATGCGCCCACCCACCTCCCCGGGTACCTATACCTGTTGCAGTTCTTTCTTATCTTACATACATACGCATGGACATCTCTATTCTACCTTTACTAACTCCATTCTAACCCTCTGCGGGAAAGCAATCTAACAATGGAGTCGATGCCCATGCGCACTATTACCGAAAGGAGGAGTCACCTACCTCGTGACTGGAAAGACTTCTTCGAAGAAAAACAACTTGCAAACATCCCGACCCAACACTAGGTGGCAGGAGTATGCAAAGCATGTGAATCTACAGCTCTACATGCCAAGAACAGATGCTGACTGGGTAAGTAACATTTTCTTTATACATCACACACTGAATTATCTTTGTCAGTTTTTGTGCAGATTGATTGTGGTGACATTAGACAAAGTAAAACAAGCGCATTGGCATAGCCAATAGGTCTCGCCTTTGGGACCCTATAAGTGTTTAGCCATGCAACAGTTGATGTTGTTGCACCAAGGATATTGTGCTATATAACTAAATACTTATAAGGTCCCAAAAGCGAGACCTATTGGCTATGCCAATGCTTGTTTGCTTATAACTGTGGTACACTATGGCTAATCCACATGGAATGTGGCAGTGCTTTAACATTTTTAGTGTTCTGTGCTATGTTAAGTTTCATACACATCCTTCAACGTGGCAAAATTAAAGCGAGTGCAAAACTGTCTTTATGTGCTAACAACTTTGGAACTGTTTCAATAAGCTGCATCAAATTTGCCAGGCTGCCAGCAAGTTAGGTCCATACAGCATGTTTCATGCAGAAGCACTTAAGGCGTCAGGGGAGATAAAGATATAGGTTGTTGTAAAAATCATTGATTTGCTAATAAATGTAGCAAATTTTCAAGGCTCTGCACAAAAATATCAGATCCTACACATGATTAGCTGACTCTTGATTTTTTTTTTAGTTTTATGCAGTTCCGTTAAGGGGATGCACTCTATAATGGTGGCCAAGAATGGATTAAATTGCTAATTATTTTGGTGTTGTTTAATGAACCCCGATGAAATGTCACAGGCTCCTATCAAGTTCATCCCAGCGCTGGGATCTCAGATTCGAAAGAGGTCTGATATGGTGGGGCCAAAGTTAAAGAAAAGCCTATAAATCTTTGATTTGCTAACAGCTTTGGCCAAATTCACAGGTCTGCACATCTGGCCGACTCACAGCATGACATGATAAGCTACAGGCAAAAACAACAAGGAGGTGGGAGAAAAAAAAGAATGGAAGCAAATAAAAATTAATCTACTAATAATGTCACATCCTCTGCGAAATCTGCACAAAATCAGCTGTAATTTATGTGTTTATTTTTTTTTGATATGTTGATTGTAGCCGAGAGCAGGTGTCCCAGGTTTCTTGTACAGCTGGAAAGGGCTGGCAAAGTTAGAGGTGGAGAAGGGTCCAAAAAAGATTTGATTTCCTAATCACTTTGGAGCCATGTGATATTATTAGCATAAACGGTTTGGTACCGGAATTTGGCTAAATTGGTAAACATAATGAGCAGTGGGAAGCTGGCTGCATGGGAGGTCGGCTGCCTGCAGCAAACTAGAGCTGAATGGGATTAAAGGCTACATGCAGAGGAGGTGAGCGGCAAGGTGGGTCTGCCAGCCCCTTCAGTCAATTCCCATTCCATATGGCTGAAGGCCCTGCCCACTGGGGGTAGGCTGCAGCATCAAACAGACCCATTATCATTCACCATCATACCCATTATATATATATCAACCACATACATCCACAAAACCACCGGTACAACATTGGAAGCAGCTCATAAGAATGTTTCTTTTAAAAAAACCTATGAAATTCTCTGTTAAATCACAGAGTTAGAAGTAAATTAATGACCATGGGACAAAAAAGCCTTTCGATCTGAAATAACCTGAGGCATTCGCTGCGAAAAGCACAATTAAATAATGTTATGGCTGTTACAAAATCTAAAGACCCCTGAAATGTGCCAGTTGTGATGTAATATGTGAACCATAACTCACACTCTGTCATGCACTGCTTATGACCTCATACATGACATCACTGATTATACCTGAAATGACATCATTGATGGCAACATTGAACACCTCCTAGCTGACATAGCCGGGTGTAAGGCCAGTGACATCATTTTCATCACTTTTTTCTTTAATCTATTATTCTTTGTCACACTCATTTTTCAATAACGCAAGCATGTCGGCCCCTATATGTACAGATAATAAAGCAGTCAGTCTGGGCGGGGGAGAGGAGAAGCTATAAGAAGTTCTTTTCCAGATCCTCTGTGAGACACTGGGGTCTGTCGTCTGAAATGGAAACCTTGGTCAGATGGGGGCATGGAAATGTTGCGCTCCCGTGAAAGAGCTGGCAGGTGATTGGGGTCCCCTTAGGGGCCAAAGAGACTCTGAAAGCAGTGCCCCTGTGTTTAACACCACCACACTAGTGTGACTCAAGTAACATCTGCTAGGTCTTCTAGGTGTCCAGAACAACGTCCCAGTGAAAGCACTGGACTTCACTGGCACCAAAGGACGTCATTTGTGTGTAGTTGACGCGGCAGGCCCTTGGGCTATGGGGGGGGAGGGTGAGGGGGGGAGGAGGGAGTAGTCTCTCAGTGGTGAGCTTGAGTCACCTTTGAACTTCCTGAGGTTCACACGCGCTGCCTTACAGGTCGGCTTCAGAGGAAGCAAAACAACCGTTGTCTAAATGCCGCTTCTGGTGCTTGGGGACCGGAGGCGCCCCACTTTATCATTTAAGAAAATGTATGTTCAAGCCACAAATATCGGAACTGCATTTCCCGGTGACTAAAAGCGCCAGCACTCTGAAACTTTTTTTTGCCATCACGACGCGAACGAGCAGTTCATGTCAGTGACAATTAGAGGAGGGAATCAATGACTATATACAGATGTGTGTATCAGTGTGGGGTTTTTAGTATTGACAGGAATAACGGCGCTCAAGCTAATTCGCGCTGAGTTTATGTTATACTAGGAGTGTGAACGGTGCAAACCAGGTCAGGGGATATGCCCTAAAACCCCCGTGATGGTATGGATAGAAATCCACACAAATGAAGTAGGTACAGTCCCGGGCACACGTAACGAGGATATAATATCAGGAGAAATGTCTCATACTGCAGAAATGTAGAGGGTCTACACCAGAATGATAATCATAGGTGTTTAATATAGTAACAGAGCATAAGCAACCAGCCAAAACAAAAGCAACCAGCCGACACGTGTTTCGTCACAAAGGGTAGTAACCCGTGACTCTTCAGGGCTGGGGAAGATACAAAACATGAGATAAACTGACAAAGCAAACAAACGATGTATAGGTCGAAATTAAAAATCATAAATACAAGTGGAAACCCGGTTACATAACTTACACACAAAATGACAATGAAAGATCTTTGCACCAAGATCAATAGGTCGAGCTGTGAAAGTGTAGAGGAAGAAAAATAAATGGAATTGCAGACCAAGAGGCGAAATAATCAGAACATGGTAAATGAGAAGCGACACAAGCCAATGTGATAAAATTGAAAAGGCAGCCTGTAAAGATAACAATCACGCACTAAGCGGAACGTGTTGGAAATACATGCAATGGAGGGCGCCCAGTCATGGCAACGAACAGGTTCTAAAAGCGGCTGTAAACGCAAAATCAGTGTTGGTGAAAGGTACTCAGGCAGAAGACCAACTAGATAAACAAGGACTCTTAAATAGAGGATAGGTCACCCAGGGTTAAAAGGAGGACCTCTAGTACACAAAAGGTAAGACAAAACCGCATAGTGAACGAAATGGTGATCACGAGCAAGCTCCATTGTGAGCTGGACGAGTGCGACTGAAAGACATGCAGAGAAAGCGAAAGAACGATAAAGACACAGCCTAGTAGGTGGCTCTGGAGGGAATAGACGGCTGCCCTAAGTGTGTGCTACTAGTAGGTAAAAGAAAAAGGGGGGGAAAGAGGGTAGAGACAAATACCTGAAAGACGGTGCCAACAAGGTGGATTCTATGGAGAGGAAAAGGAAAACGGTAAGCGAAAGGGGTGAGCTGGAAAAGGAAAAAATACGTACAGGGAAACTAAAGTGAAACCTTACCAAGTGACCGTTCAAGAATCCAAAACAGCAATGAAGAGCAGTGCGAACCACGGTAGGTGGACTACTGCCAAATGTAAGGAAAGGAAGACGGATATCGCCGGGCGGCGGATAAGCCAATGAGGACTATTGACCTGAGAGAAAACGGAAAATGGGAATGAAGTGAAGTGCCAAGTGTGGGAGGGAAAGGGGGAAGGGGAAAGACGAAAACACTAGAGTATCGAGGTGAAGAAGGCTTACCTTCAGAAAAGTCGATGCAGTCTGTGGCGACGAGATTAACCAAGTGCTAAGTAGCACAGGGGGAATATAGAATTAGGCGTGCCAGGTCAGTAGTCCAGGACGACAACGGCGGATGCGCCGGAGTACAGGAAACTAGATAGTGAAAGAGGGGGAGAAAAGGTGTAAGCAGATACACCAGGGATAGTGAGCTAGCAAAGGTTGGCTCGTGTGGAGGGGACTGAGTCGCTTACCTGGGAGAAGTGTTGATCAGGAAGGAAAATGGTTCCGGAAGATGGCCGGAAGAGGAGGGGCGGAGGCGGGGTTATAAAGGCAAGGTGGAGAAAGACTAGACCGCAGAAGGACAAAAGCAGAGGTGGGCTACACAGGACGCCATGTATAGTGTGCGCAGGTGTAGGAATTGGTGCTGTAAAAGGGATCTACGCCCCAAGATGAAAGCAGAAAAAAAGGGAAAAAGAAAATAACATGGACTGAAATAAAGAAAGAAAAAGGGAACAAACGTACATAAAATATAGACAAACCGATCGATGGAGGATGTTGAAAGGAGAGATGAAGGAGAAAATAGATGCAAAATCTGAGAAAAAGTAGTGTAACTCCTGTGATATGGAGTGCATGTCAGATGCTCAAAACAGAGATGCTAAGACCTGGAGGGAAAAAACAGAAAAGTAGTATACCATAATAAATAAATGCTCTCTGGATTACACGCATATACCAAAACTTCATGAGTAACACTGTGAGAGAAATACTCGCATGAAGCTTAGCCTAAAGCTAACAACCAAGTTACATGAGAAATAATTAATTAAGGTGACCATAGTAGGCGCCGCTGTGACATGACGTTCACCCGAATAGTAAAGCGAAGTGACATTATACCAAAAGTAGTGACATGATAGCAACAATAGTGGGTGAGAATCGCACAAGGTGACTAAAATCTCAAAACTCTATAATCAAATTAACAGATAGCTGTGAGATTCACGAAAATGTCTGGTTCATCAAATATTCCAACTGGAATAATGAGGTTCATGGTTCATGGAGTGGTCAGTAACCAGTGATTAATCCCCTAAAAAATAATGAAGCTCATGATCCGTGTTTAATCCGTGTTGCACCGTCTGAAGGCGCATAATCCATTGGTGAACACATCAGAGCACTCCAACGCCAGGATTCCAGATACCCCATGGCAGTCCACGCAGCCACTTGTCCCACGCAAGCCTCCAAAAAATGCCTCTCGTTCTTCGGATTTGATGTGGCTGCCACTAACGCCAGAGGAGGCAACAGAGAACTGAGGCTCAGACGTCTGGAAGCAACATGGATTATGCGCCTTGTGCGATTCTCACCCACTATTGTTGCTATCATGTCACTACTTTTGGTATAATGTCACTTCGCTTTACTATTCGGGTGAACGTCATGTCACAGCGGCGCCTACTATGGTCACCTTAATTAATTATTTCTCATGTAACTTGGTTGTTAGCTTTAGGCTAAGCTTCATGCGAGTATTTCTCTCACAGTGTTACTCATGAAGTTTTGGTATATGCGTGTAATCCAGAGAGCATTTATTTATTATGGTATACTACTTTTCTGTTTTTTTCCCTCCAGGTCTTAGCATCTCTGTTTTGAGCATCTGACATGCACTCCATATCACAGGAGTTACACTACTTTTTCTCAGATTTTGCATCTATTTTCTCCTTCATCTCTCCTTTCAACATCCTCCATCGATCGGTTTGTCTATATTTTATGTACGTTTGTTCCCTTTTTCTTTCTTTATTTCAGTCCATGTTATTTTCTTTTTTCCCTTTTTTTCTGCTTTCATCTTGGGGCGTAGATCCCTTTTACAGCACCAATTCCTACACCTGCACACTCTATACATGGCGTCCTGTGTAGCCCACCTCTGCTTTTGTCCTTCTGCGGTCTAGTCTTTCTCCACCTTGCCTTTATAACCCCGCCTCCGCCCCTCCTCTTCCGGCCATCTTCCGGAACCATTTTCCTTCCTGATCAACACTTCTCCCAGGTAAGCGACTCAGTCCCCTCCACACGAGCCAACCTTTGCTAGCTCACTATCCCTGGTGTATCTGCTTACACCTTTTCTCCCCTCTTTCACTATCTAGTTTCCTGTACTCCGGCGCATCCGCCGTTGTCGTCCTGGACTACTGACCTGGCACGCCTAATTCTATATTCCCCCTGTGCTACTTAGCACTTGGTTAATCTCGTCGCCACAGACTGCATCGACTTTTCTGAAGGTAAGCCTTCTTCACCTCGATACTCTAGTGTTTTCGTCTTTCCCCTTCCCCCTTTCCTCCCACACTTGGCACTTCACTTCATTCCCATTTTCCGTTTTCTCTCAGGTCAATAGTCCTCATTGGCTTATCCGCCGCCCGGCGATATCCGTCTTCCTTTCCTTACATTTGGCAGTAGTCCACCTACCGTGGTTCGCACTGCTCTTCATTGCCGTTTTGGATTCTTGAACGGTCACTTGGTAAGGTTTCACTTTAGTTTCCTGTACGTATTTTTTCCTTTTCCAGCTCACCCCTTTCGCTTACCGTTTTCCTTTTCCTCTCCATAGAATCCACCTTGTTGGCACCGTCTTTCAGGTATTTGTCTCTACCCTCTTCCCCCCCCTTTTTTCTTTTACCTACTAGTAGCACACACTTAGGGCAGCCGTCTATTCCCTCCAGAGCCACCTACTAGGCTGTGTCTTTATCGTTCTTTCGCTTTCTCTGCATGTCTTTCAGTCGCACTCGTCCAGCTCACAATGGAGCTTGCTCGTGATCACCATTTCGTTCACTATGCGGTTTTGTCTTACCTTTTGTGTACTAGAGGTCCTCCTTTTAACCCTGGGTGACCTATCCTCTATTTAAGAGTCCTTGTTTATCTAGTTGGTCTTCTGCCTGAGTACCTTTCACCAACACTGATTTTGCGTTTACAGCCGCTTTAGAACCTGTTCGTTGCCATGACTGGGCGCCCTCCATTGCATGTATTTCCAACACGTTCCGCTTAGTGCGTGATTGTTATCTTTACAGGCTGCCTTTTCAATTTTATCACATTGGCTTGTGTCGCTTCTCATTTACCATGTTCTGATTATTTCGCCTCTTGGTCTGCAATTCCATTTATTTTTCTTCCTCTACACTTTCACAGCTCGACCTATTGATCTTGGTGCAAAGATCTTTCATTGTCATTTTGTGTGTAAGTTATGTAACCGGGTTTCCACTTGTATTTATGATTTTTAATTTCGACCTATACATCGTTTGTTTGCTTTCTTGTCAGTTTATCTCATGTTTTGTATCTTCCCCAGCCCTGAAGAGTCACGGGTTACTACCCTTTGTGACGAAACACGTGTTGGCTGGTTGCTTTTGTTTTGGCTGGTTGCTTATGCTCTGTTACTATATTAAACACCTATGATTATCATTCTGGTGTAGACCCTCTACATTTCTGCAGTATGAGACATTTCTCCTGATATTATATCCTCGTTACGTGTGCCCGGGACTGTACCTATATACAGATGTGTATGGTAATGCGGTCCCCGTGGCATCCTGTTAAAGTTCTCAGTTTACAGCTAATAGCTAAAGCACATGCTGAAAAATACATTCACTCATGGTCTCCTAGTGGGGTGTATGTGTGTGTGTGTGTGTGTATGAGTGTGTTTGTGCGCGCGCGATGTGGAAGAAGAAAGAGGTAGGGGGTGTGTGCATCAGAGTGAGAGAATGGGAGATAGGGACAGAGGTAGAGTGTGCGTGCGCGTGTGTGTGTGTGTGTAGACATGCAGAAGAACGCATGTGAAAGACTGTGTTTATATGTGCGAGAAGGCGTGGGTCAGGGTGAGAGAATTTCTAGGTTTGTGTGTTGGAGAGAGAACCGAAAAAAAACTAGAGGCAAACAGAACCAGGTATGAGGGGCAGAGACGCTGTGGCTGTGGCTGTGTGTGTGTGTGTGTGTGTGTGTGTGTACGAGTGAGATGGTTTGTGAGACAGGGAGACAGTAAGAGTATATGTGTGCGTGCGTGTGGAGAGAGAGAAGGGGTAGAGGGTATGCAGCATGTAGGAAGGGTGAGACAAAAAGAGAAAGCCTCTGACACTGCAGAAGTCCTCTCTGGACAGGGACCGTGACTGCGCCCTGGGAGCCGCCTGAGCTCTGGCAGCCGCGACTCCCGCTTCCAAGGCGAGCTTACCTCGCACCTTGGTGAAGTCTCAGCAGGGAGCCAGTGACAACGCTTATAAGTCGAGTAACACCGTGGGAGAATAGTTACGCCACGGGTGTCCCGAAATACGCAAGCGGCAAGACTGATGCACTACCCAGATCTTCAGCCCTCGCCGATGTAAAGTCCAGGCGCCCTGAGTAAAAAAACAACCTTTGCAAAGTCGCAGCTTTAAAAGCAATAAAGTAAAGAAAACAAGCATTGGGCGCGCGCTGTGGTGGGGGAGGGGGAGGAGCGGGAGAGCAGGTGATGCGCGGCCGTGAAAGTGACACGGCCGCGCGGCTGCTAGACGCGCTCTGTGGTGGGGAGGGGGAGGAGGGTTGGAAAGGAAAGCCAGATGGCCTGAAGCATGCGAGGAATGCGCGCGTTACTGTGCGCGTTCTCACATGCTCTAGGCCAGGACAAAAAAAAGTGGTCGCATTTCTGAAAGCCGCTACTAAATGTCTTGCCAGACCAGCGCATGCGCTGGCTCAGGCGAGACCTAAAAAGAAGTATCGGTTTCACAATGTGTTATTTTTTTCTGCAAACAGAAATCCATGTGTTTATATTTGCTCTCTGCTACAGTAATACACTGATTTGCACCAAACGTGCTCGAAGATCAAGCCTGCACCTTAATAGATCAACTTCTTGGTTTAGCATAAACCTGTGCATTGCCACCAATTAAAACAAGCATTGGCATAGCCAATAGGTCTCGCCTTTGGGGCCTTATAAGTGTTTAACCATGCAACAGTTAATGTTGTTGCACCAAGGATATTGTGCTGCATAACTAAATACTTATAAGGTCCCAAAAGCGAGACCTATTGGCTATGCCAATGCTTGTTGTATTAGTGGCACTCAGATTTTGTAGAATAGTTTTCATCTGAGGGCTCAACGTCTAAATCCAGAACCAACAAACAACCTGATTTCAGTATAATATATGTGCCATTCTCATGTGAAGCGAACACACCTCCAGTAGCCAGGGTCGGACTGGCCTATAGGGCAATTAAGCACTGTCCGATAGCCTGGTCTATCTGATCAGTGTGTGGGCCAGTTTTGTGGCTGTTTGTAAGACTATTTTATGGTCTGCTGAACCACTTTTTACTGTTGATTTCCCTGATATCAAAACATAAATTATTGCAGCAAGTACATGCAGTCTTCCAAAACTTGGCAAACACTTACACAGCTTATCTTTACAAGTTCAAAACTGCCCCATTTTGTAAAGATGGGGTACCTTTTTAGCTTTCTAATTCGCTAGTAAGGGCCACTTTCATTTTGATGCCCAGGCCTATTTTCTGTCCAAGTCCGACTCTGCCAATATTCCATATTTGCACTTTCATTTAACATCCAATAGCACTCTGTAGCCAACGATAATACCGCACACCATCATTCCAATCTCACCCTCGCATGATTATAATCAAACAGCACCTGGTAGACAGAACCCACTTAGTCATGCGCCCAAGACCTCTCCAAAGCCACATAGTTGGGCGAGAGCGGCCAAATCAATAACACTGTTTTGCACTACACCGACATTCACCCTAGAAACATGCATAGCACCTCCTCACTCACAATGTTGAATCATAAGGCAATGGTTTGAGTTATGATGCATGTATATGAATAACTATACTCTGTCCAAGCAGTAGGCAGTTGACAACCCCGTGGAACGAAGAATAGATGGTCCTTCGGCACCCCGATACACAGAGAACACACTAAGCTCTTCCTTGATTGAAGTTGTTTTACATTCACTGTAACTCCGAAACCATTTTGAATCTTGACACTGCACAAACTCTCTACTAACCACACACAACCAGACAGAAATAAAATAAAAGATATGATCAGCAACTGTTCTCCAGCTCAGCAGGAGACTCTCCTAGAAGAAAGGGCACCTAGATAGAGAATGTGTCATGATGCCATAACAGTAATAATTAGCGCTCTAAAAATAGTAATTATATAGCAAGAATGAAGAGTAATGGATGGAAGAAATGGATGATGCTAATTTTAGCCTCCGAATGGGGGTACGTATGGGCCTCCTCCACAGAAAGAGAAGAAACAGTACCATGCAGATGCCCAGCGTGGTCCAGTTAAATGGTGGGGTTAGCATAGAAAAAATGTATTTTCGATATATTAATACTAATACTGTATATCAAAGGGTAGGGCTGTTGTCTTTGGCAAGGGAGGACTTGTTTATCATCTCCCACAAAAGACTGAGAAACGAGTGTTTGAGTAACAATGCGGAAACGAACATCACGTAATGGCTTTGGAAGGCACAGTGAAACCGCAGCAAGTTGGGACGCATCGTGTAGTTGTAGCAGGACGGGGCCGCATTTCCGCGTTGTACCGCTGTCTGTAGCCTGAACACGGACACTTCCTGTCAGCCTGTGTACAACCAGTCCCTCCTCCGCGCCTGGAAGGACGCGCGCTGCAGTGCGGAGCGTCACGTAGCAAAGGCGGACATCCGTGACAACTGCTGATAATAACAAGAGAGGAGCGGGGGCGAGCGAGCGCGGCAGCCTGGGCTTTTGAAAGCTGACCAGACGCTCGTGCGTCATGGCCTTTTCCCTGCGGTTACCCGCACGGCCGGCATGTGTTTCCAATTATCGCGCCCGCGTCTGGGCACGATAATTGGAAACAGATGCCGGCAGTGCGGGTAACCGCAGGGAAAAGGCCATGACGCACGAGCATCTGGTCAGCTTTCAAAAGCCCCTCACATAAAGTCTCGCAGAGCAGCGCTTGCGCGCTACTCGAGGCTCGACCTAAAAAACTATTGTGGCTGAGCCTAAAGTTTGAGAGTTTGTAGCCAAATAATAAAAAAATAACGACACTAAAATGCTACTGATGGGCTAATGAGAGATGCTTTTTGCTCCCTGGGTTTATCCGAGCTGTACATGCTCTAGATAAGCACATCGTAAACACAAAAGGGATGAGGTCTTGCTATAGATTGGTGAAAAATTCCCTCAGTTCTTGGAACGAAAACAAATACCAAACCGCATACTTTGATTCTCAAATTTGGCAAGACCCTGGAAGGTTTTACAAAAACACTCCAAGTGCTGGAAAGTAAAACATAACAGAACTCCAGAAATTCTCTGACAAAACTTAGGTTATACCATGTTGTGCTTAAATTCAATTGTGAACCTTAAAGTATCATGGAGAAAGAGGCATAGATTTGGGAGGCGTTCGCGCCAAGATGGTGACCAAAACTTGACAACATTAAAGGTTTTTAATTTTTTTTAAATTTTTTTTTTTTTTTTTTATTAATACAATTGAACATAATCATTTGTCCAAGTAATTGTGCTTCATCCAGGGAAGAAGAGTAATTTAGCCTCCGGAAACGTCCTCGTAGGCCTACCTAGCACTGAGGCCCAGGGACTCACTTGTTACATTCATACTGACCAGGAGAGATCCTCTTGTTTCCTGCATTTGAGTCTTGATACTGCAGAGTGTCTTCAGTGACATTCATAAAAAGGGCCGTGTGTGATATATAGCGGATTAAACTGTAGAGCTAAACGTTGCTGCATGACTATTGTGGAACAGACCAGTCTCCTTTCTAGTCAATGGTGCCAAACACATCCAAGACTGCACTTGACCCTGATGTCGAAGAGGGTGTGAGGAGGAAATCGGAATATCTGAAAAGGTACACCAGAGAATTAGTCGGTTTCTGGTCTCGCAATCCATCCCATCAGATGGAGGTTTTCTTGGATTTTCTGTAGTCTCCTGATTTGATGGATTTTTTTTCCCCTAAACAGAACATACAGCTACTGTTACTCTCTGCTGTTACATCAGTTTAAAATGTCCATAGTTTTTTGGTTTACATGGATTTTACATGAATGGTAACATTCTACAGGAAAAGAGATGTGCACAATAGTCACTCTAGTAACTGGTGCACTATGGCAAACATTGAACATAGTAATGTCGCAGTACCTTGATCTTGTTAGAGCCAAAAAAATCATCATGAGACTGGTCTTGTTCCGATGTCCAGTGGCATTTGTTAATGTTCCACAAATTGAGACACTGATCAGACACCCAGGATCTGCATATAACACTGAGGAGACCTAAAAGACCATTGTTACAGTGCAACTTTGAGGGCATGATAGAATCTATGTATATAGGTGCAGGGGACAGTACAAGGTCCCAGCCGAAGTCCCCTATGCAAATGTGTTCTATCTAGCTCCCCCTAGATATCACAAACCTGGAGCATCTGAAGACCGCACTGGGAGAGTTTGAATAATTCCAAGGATTCAAGGAAAGTTTTTGAGGCGACGCCACTGAACAAATTTTAAAAAGCAAACAGAAAACGTTCGGGATGATCAAATTGATGTCTGGCTTAAATATAATCTCAACTGGAGAGACAAAAACAAAGGTGAAGAGCAGTCCCCAGACAGAGGCTTCCCGTCATCAACATGGAGAAAAGCCAAGCACCTGGACACTCACTAGGTGTTTCTTTTATAGACTGCGGGATCCTCGCATCCCACTGTAGTCTGCCACTCATATGGGGCATATGGTCACGGCTTTTGGGGTGGCCACATGGTGACAAAATTGACTCTGCTGATTTTTGGGGGTGAGGGGAACTTGGCAGCACACCTGACCGCCATAATGCTGGGCAAAGTGATTTCTCTCACAGAGCACGAGCAACATCCTGAGTGACGGTGCCCAGAACTATCGGAGTGGGGGTGAGCATCTGTGACAATCCATGACCGTTTGTTCCCCACATCCCTACCCCCTAAAATCCCCTTCAAGGCCACCCAGCTGGCTGAGCTTTGTCTGAGTGACTAGAGCAGACTAGGAGAACCAAACATGGAGCATGGACATGCCCATCTGGCTCCCACGACTTTTCCGCTGGGCCATATCCTTTCCTGTCTGCTAGGTAATAAACTCATCCCCTGATGTGTCTGGAGTCCAGAATGGCTTTCACTTCATAGTCCACATGATAATCCACTTGTGCTGGAGGAGGAGGTCAATCAGTTCTACTGTGTTCATTATAGGGCTTAAGCAACAAAACATAAAAAAACGAGATGGCCCAGGAGATCATTGGGCAGGGCTAACTTGGCTGCTACTGTGTCAGCCATATCAATAATATATTCAGTGGCAAACAGTGGCCGCTGGCAACAATTTCTGTTCCTGAGAATTGACATCCTAACTCCGTTACATCATTCCCTCCTAATTCCGCTGCCATCCACCGCACACCTGTTCATGTGTTTTTTTTAGGGCATAGAGCTGCATAGATTCGTTTTTCATGTATGCAGCACAGGTCCATCTCCACTTACCACTGTCCGAACTTGGGGGCAGTAGGTTTCCGCCATTGGCGGGTTATATCTCCTTGCAATCACCAGGCTTCATCTCGGTAATGTTCGCTTGGGCTGTGTGAATCCCTCATCATCCAGGATATGTAGGAGTGCCATCTTTGGCGTGACAGTTAGAAGACAGTCAAGGGTCTGTCCTAGTGAGGACTCGCCAGAGCTCCAGTATGATCGAAGCATTGCACAGTCCCAGACAGTATGAAGGAAGTCTCCTTTCTCACCCCTCAACCACCCCACATCGTAAACATGACTGGTTGTCTGTGCTCTGCATGCATCACAGTCTGAGTCAAGTATATGTAATGTAGGTATTTAAACTGTACAAGTCAAAATCTAGCGAGTATGGCAGCCTATCTGGGACTCCTAACGTGCGGCCACCCGCTTTCCCTCGTCCATCCCCCCCCAGGTAGTCCTCCCATCGCTCTAGTAGCATCCGGAAGGAGTCCGGGATGCTGCGTACCAGTAATTTGTATACAAGGGAGACACAGCTCAGGTTTTTTTGCCTTTTCTGAAGAGAGAATGCAACCACGCAGAGGCTCAACGACTATTCAAACATTCTTCCTTTCTTGTACATGGCTACTAGCCTCATCAATGTCCGGTTGACTAAGACGAATACTGTTTGAAGGGGCCAATACTTTTCTCCCCTTTTGGCCAAAGGTATATTGCCATATCTAATCAGAGTGCTGATTTTAAAGTCCCATAGCCACTCCAGTCCTGGGAGAACCTTTTTCCTGCTGTTGTCGACTTTATTTGGGGACTTCCTTCCCTCGCTTCCACACAGTTGTTTGGGTTGGAACAGGTGTTTTATGTTTTGGCCTTCATCTAGAACGTTATTAGGGAAACAATGGAGGGGTGGTTCAGGGGGACTCTGTACTAAAAGGGATTGGGTGTCCATACACTGACTTTCAAGGTACACCAGTTTCTCAGTTGGTGAAGGGAAGGGAAGGGCAATAGAGTGTGTGCGTGCAGGCTCAAATGTTCAAGCTCGACATTACCAGCCCCTCAAAAACGAGTCACGAGAACCTCTACCAATTGTAACAGCAATTGATTATAACAGTTGGATAGCTTGTTACTTCACTGCATTTGTTATATTTTTATTTTATCCCAAATGACCCAACTTTTGTTTTCTCTTGAAGCACAATGCACGTGCCTAAGACATCTCTGGTTTGTAAAACTCTTCAATAATTATTTTCGTACGATTATATGCTAGCATTTCAAATGCCTTCTTGAAGTGAATATATTAAATGTTCTTCTCAAGTCATATGTTCAATATGAGTAATGTGCTTAATTTACAAACACCATCAGCCGTTCCTATTAATGCATTGCTATGCCATGAAGAAGATCTTATAAATGAACTGTATGTTAATAGTGTTTGATCAGCATTTCATTTCCGAATGACAATCTGTCTCCTGCATTAATGTTGTAATTTTGTTTTTCCGTCTCAGTCCCATTTATTTTACCACATCAGCAAGTTGACAAAGGAGCCATTAAGTTTGTCCTTAGTGGTGCTAATATCATGTGTCCAGGACTGACGTCTCCCGGTGCAAAATTATATCCTGCTGCCTCCGACACAGTAGTTGTATCCTTTTTTTGTGACTTATTTGCTAGGACTTGTAGGTAAGGTTTATACATAGATGTCAAGGACTTGAATTAGATGGTTTGACCTGCTAGGTGGGTTTTAGGATTTAGCAATAAAATGCACAGCAATGTAAGTATGCATTCTAGTTGACGGGTAAGCTCAGCTATTGCTGATCAGCTCTTTTTCTTTTAGGTAATTCGAAGTCATATTGAGGGCATATCTGAAATGCCAAATGGGTTCTCTGCCTTCTAAATGGGAGATTTGTCCGTAAGAGATTCATTTAATTTCGATTAGCTTTATCATCTGGCTGAATGTTCACAATGTTAATTCATGTAAATGTACAAAAGAGACATTTTTCATTCAGTAACTGTTAGAGAGGAATTTCTGCATGTGTGGACTAAGAGTAACAGAAGCTTGATTTGATCATCCTTTGATGAAAATATGTTTGGTGGTTGTTGCAGTGTCATGAGCAGGTTAAATTTGTACAATGCTGGGAGTTACTACACTTTCGGCACGGTACAGAAGTACAGCAGAGTTGAACAGCATGGAAATTGAAACACTGAAAGCCATAAATTGAACTGAGGCTTGACTAAGGATACCAGTAAAGGAATGGAGGTGCACGTAATCTCAAAGCAATCTCTGGGAATAGACATTGTACCAAGTAAAACAGGATTATAGACGCATGGCTATTTTTTCCAAAACCTTTATTGGAACCTGAACTCAATAGCAACTGCCTCCTCTGAAAAGTTGGATATCAGTATGGACTCTCCATATGTACTATCTGGAGGAAACTTCCATTCTAAAGACCACTGGATCCAATTTCAGCAACAGTAGACCCCTCCTTTGTAATGAGACCCCCTGAGCCTCATGTAAGCAGGTGGAAAACCTTGCGAGTGGTCACTCAAATTGACCCCGTAATCAGGCACCACCTCAGGAAAGAGAATGAGTCGGCTAACCCTTCTTTGGGGCAGGGAAACCCAAAATGCGCAGGTTGACAGAGTAGTCATGGCCCCTTGTTATACACCCGTAAACAAATTGTTGTCCAGAGATTTTCATTTTTGATTTGTGTTTTTGTATCAGAGAAGTAATTTAGCTTGGGTAGACATTGCTAATTAGGGCCGAATTTTTCTGGACGACATTTTAAAAAATGGCGCATGTGTTGCAGTGATGATGAAATATATCAGGAACCATAAGACCGATATACTTCATTTTGGTGTCAAAACATAGGTTTTGGGGGTAAGTAGTCATATAGAGACCAAAAATAACTCCTCAGAGCAACCCTTCTGCCATTTTCCAAAATGGCATTCCTATAATGTGTTTTAGCCATCATATTGGTAATTTATTTTAATATTGTTTTTGTTTCAGGTTTTCCGTTGACTCAAATTCGTAAACATGAGCGAAGCAGGTGGTAGCAGAGGATCTGTACCTCCTGAAAGAGTGTTGCTAACTACAAAATCTGAGGACTCCTTCAACAAAGAAAAATGTGTTGTGTGCCAAACTAATGCAAAAGAAAAGCTAACATCAACTGCGGCTTGACAGAAGAGAGTTCGAGATGCTGCAGAAATATGGCAAGACTAAGTTTACAAAAGATTGAAACTGATGGGTGAAGTGAATCAAATATTTTATCATTGTAACAAGTGCTACTAGTCGTATACAGTGGGGAAAAAAAGCCTGGAAAAAAATAGCAGAAACCATTGAATCGCAACAAGAATCTGAGTCTTCTGAGAAAGCAACGACAATCAATCCCAATGCCATCATTGGCCCTGATGAAGCCTTTTGTAAGATAAAACGCATTGGCAGCACTTTTTCGGAAATCTATATTAAAGGAAAATTCTTTATTAACTTAAGACTTACGATCATCTGTCTATACTAAATATGTTCTCTGACTATTCCTTTTGCCTCTTGTTTTTTGTATATCAATGCTCATCCACTTAGAAGATCGATGGCTACCCCTCGTCCACCTCCAACAACTGAGCAGAAAGCAGAGGATCTTCAATGTGTTCTCTGTAGTTTAGCCAGAACAAGGGCCAAAGGGATTGACGAAAGAACAAAGTTCAGAGTTTGTGAGTCTCAAGGGGCAAACATGTTTTTATCTGCAGCTAGTTCCTTCAAAGGTGAAGTTTTCAGCCAAGTAGCTGATCTAAACATTGAGGTGAATGTGTTTGCAGCGAATTTGTATGCCTACCCGAACCGCATGCGTGCATACATTAGAAAATATGAATGTACAATGAGCTCCCAGCAGCACAGTAACCGTCAGCCTTCAGTTAAGTTTGCACTCTTTGAAAAAGCAAATTAAGTTTTAAAGCCTCTCTTGAGTGCTGGCTACGTGTTCACACTCCGTAAGATCAGAGAAATAATGATCAACATTGATGAAACTGTATTGATACATAATAATGAAATTAAGATTTTTTAGGTGAGAATGTACAATGACAGAATTCGTTTTTGTCAGTCTAGCAAAAAGAATGAGCCACTTATGGTGTTCTCAGCTGATTTGACTCCTGAAGTTCTTGCTGCCAAAATAAAATCACAGCACACAGTAAAATCGGCAGGAACCATTTTAAGAAACGTCCTGAAAGATTTAGATTTTGGACATAAAGACAAATTTTGTGATGCCCCAGAGCTCCGCAAACCATGGGAGTCAACAAGAATGCCTGATGTTGTCATAACATTTTTTTCATCATTGTTTAATATAAGCAAAGCATAACTGTTCCGAACTAAAGTTCTTGAGTTCAGAACAAATGCAGACAACATTCATGATGGCTTTAAAGATATAAGCGAAGAAGTGAAAGACAATCCTATGAACCAACAGGCTTATGCTTTGCAAATGTTCTGTCTTTTCCATATGATTTTATGAATTACATCACGGCAAAAAGAAAACTCCGCCACACATTATTACTGTCCACGCTATCTATGACGAGAGCAAAAGTAGAGAGTTAATCACATCACTGAATAAGATTGGTGTTTCAACAAGTTGTAATGACGTAGTACGGAGCAGGAACTTGTTAGCAGTTCATGGTGTAAAATCTTGTGAATCTGACAGCACATCACTTCCAAGTCACTTTACCAGGAAAGGATTTTAAATTGCTGCTCTTGATAATTTTTATTTTGAAGACCGCTCTTTTTTGTCTGGAAATTCAGCACACATGATACTGCTATGGTGCTTTTTCAAGACTGTACCAATGAAGGAGCTGTTGGAAAACAAGCTGCGTCAGCTGAAGGCATAAACAAACGAAGCTGCAAACTTATAACCCAACTGCTTTGCGAACGTGTGCAAAATCACTACAAGCCATAAACCGATTCCCAGTCTACCAGAAAGTTTCAAACTGGCTGAGGGCATGGATCTTCTACCTAATGCTGCGGTCCGCAAAGCTGATTTAACTCAATTAATTCAATTGCTTATTCGTTGCGGACTGAAGGATGAAGAAAAGTCAGTTCCTCTGTGGGCTGGAATTCATATATGATCTCCCAGAATACCGTCCGACTGAAGAAGGTTGAGTTTTTACTAGTAATACCATCTCCAGTCACAAACTGCTTAACAGTATACAAAGCTCTAAAACATTTCCAAAATGTGTGCTCAGTTTGAAGACCAGCCTTTCCTGCCAATTTTCTGCGATGAAGGTGTTTTCTGTATTGTAGCTGACATTTGTACGAGCAATCATGTAGAATTTGATGATCTTTATCCAGTGATGGGCGTTTTCCACATGACAAAAGTTTAGTTGCGGTGTGCAGTAAGTTATCTCAGTGGATGTAGCAGAAACAATGCACTTATTGAGGCTGAAATCTTTGGAAGCAAAACTGTCCAGTCAGTATTGAGTGGCACTCATTATGTTAATCCGTTACAAGGTATAGAAACATTGCGGTGGAATGCTTTCTGGAACAAGAATGACAAATTAGGTTTTGCATATCTTATCTCAGAAGTGAACAAGGCACAGGGTGCACTTCATTCAGAAGACATAATGCAAAGCCAGGCAATATTAAATACACTCAGTTCAAAATCCGAAAACCTGAATACCTAGTTCATAGAGATTGTCAAAGAATGTGAAGAAAAATCAGAACTTTGCAAGTACTGAGGAAATGTTTTACATATGATAGCTCTAGTAAAAAGAACTTGGTACATGCTGATCGGGAATGTGACTGGGAGCTGCACATGAAGACTGCAGAGTCACTGATTACTGTGTTTTGTGTATTTGATTGCATAAACTACCTGAGATATGGGCCCTGGTATGTAGAAATACTGAAGAATCTAGAGGTGGAAAAACCAAACCTCTATAGAAAATTCACCCACAGACATTTTGTTGTGAAGACAGAAAGGGAAGGTTCAATGCTGCCTCCAGATATGAAACTGAAACAGATGATACAGATGATCCAGAGATCACAGAAAAGCTCCAAGGGAATTGTTGGTCAGACACGTAAAAGTTAATGTTTCTCAATGGCAACGAGTTTACCATGAAGTCCTTTCTATTTGCAATGTTTTCAGAGAGATGGCAATTTTTAAAATTAATGGACCATCGTGAAACTGTTCCTCACCACGAACTTGTGGGAAAGAAAGGGGAGCGTTTTAATACACATGTTGACAGCCTTCTTCATATCATGCAGCAGCAAGGAAACCCCTTTGAAATGACTGAGCCTGTGCGACTACACAACTTCATGACCAAACAATATGTGGATAACGATACAAAGACATGTCTACTAGATGTCCTGGAACATGGATCAAAATTATATGCGGAACTGAAGCAGAAGATATTTGTATTGAAAGAGAAAAAGATGTTTAGCATAATCACTAAAGCTAAGCTTCGAAACTTTGATTGTCATAGTAAGAGTTTGTCCACTACAAAACAGGTTTTATAAAAACAACTTTTGATGCTTGCCTGCATCAAAAATTCTACATTTATACCTGTGCAACTTGATAAATTCTGGTCATCAACATCGAAAAAGATTAACTTGGAGATGTTAACTCTTCAAAACATTGCTGATGCTTCAGTGAACACTGAATTTCCAGTTATTGCAAGTGGAATGATTGCCAATGAGGAGTTGGTGACTGCAGAGATATATTCAAAAGGAACGGGCAATATTGTTCAAGAACTTAACAGCAAATTGGAGGAAGCTGACATTCGTGTTGTGCCACATGTTGAGTGGGCTGTTTGAAATGGTTCCAATCAAATCATTGTACTGTCAGATGACACAGATGTTATTATTGTGCTACTTAGATTGTTGCAATGTTCATAAGTCCAGGATTGTCAGAGTTATGGTTATGTTATGGAACAGGCGTGAAAAGACACTTAATCCCGCTTCATATTCTGTACAAGAAACTTGACCCAGAGATGCCCAGTATTCTTATCAAGGCACATATTCTTACGAGTGATGACACTATGAGCAAAATTAGAACAAAGCTGGGAGCTTTAACTGCTTAACCTGTGAAGTTTCTATAAGGATTTGCTGAGGCAGAAGAAGAATGTGACTTTAAAGATGTAGAAAAATACCCTGGGCATGTGTGGAAAACAAGTACTGACTGTCACACATTTGACTATCTTCGGTACAGTGAGTTCAAGAGATCAGTCCTGCTAAGTGACCTTCCACCGACGCCATATTCTGTGCGTGGGCACATTAAAAGAGCGTTCTACTTGATCAGAAGATGTGTAAATGTTTTGGATCATGTATATGCTGTGCTACAAAAAGATGTCCTTGTTGATCTACTCAAATCAAATGTTCAACATTCTGCAAATGCACCACGAGCGATTGGCCAAAACAAATAAAGAACTATGAAAATGTGTCTAAAACAGTAGTGATGAGCATTAAGTTTTTTTTCATAATTCAGATCATAAACATTGTTTAGTGTGTACATGTCTTTTCTTCCTCTATTATAGCCGCAATTTGCGAAAATGATGGAAGGGTTGCTCTAAGGAGTCATTTTCTGTCTCTACTTGAACCCCAAAACGTATGCTTTGACACCAAAATGAAGTGTATATAGGTCTTACAGTTCCTGAAATATTACATCATCACTGCAACACATCTGCCATTTTTTTTAAATGTCCGGAAACATTCAGCCCGGATCAGAAGTGTCTCTACCCAAGCTAAATTGCTTCTCTAATGATCCAAAACCACAATTCAAAAAGGAAAATCTCTGGACAACATTTTTTTTTACGGTGATATATCATGGGGCTGGGATTAGTTTGCATTGTTCTCTAGGTGCTCCACTTTCACCTCCAGTTGAAAGACCAAGTTAAATGCACAGTCCTGCGATTTTTCCATCTCTCTAATTACGAAGCCTGAAAAATTGTCACAAAATCCCTCATTTGTTGGAGTTGCTGCTCTGCCATCACCAGGCTGCCCTACAGTTTCTTCGTTTTCTCTTTTGCACATGTCAGCTTTCCTTCGGGGCAGTCATCCATGGGGCCTCTTTTGGACAAATGACTTCCCCAAACCAGTCTCCAGTTTTACGTGAAGAGATATGATCTCCTGTGAGACCGGTTAATTGGGGGCAAATGAACATAAGTTTTTGCTCTTGCCATTTGGGTCGGGATGACTTACTCTCCTGTGCCATTTATAGAAAATAGTTTGTATCTGGGGATGCACTCTTTAGACCAAAATGCGCTGTGCACCCCATGGTGGGCAGATTATCTAAATCTTCAATTTTAAGTTCTTATACTGAGTAGGGGCTCCTTGCTGTGTCTTGCCAGCTTGTTGAGGTAAATACCCTGCCATTACAGCCACAGCAGAAGAGACAGGCATGTGAGGCTACAGGTGCCGATGCATAACAATGTACATTGAAAAGTAATGTTGCCAACCTGTTCACCCCAGCTGCCTCCTTTGCCAACACTGATCGGGTCTTCAGATACTGTCTTCCAAAGAACCGATTGGTGCTATCTTGAACTCCAGTAGTGAGCAGCGAGTGGCGACTGCTTGGTAATTTCAGGGCTCCAGAGAACACCGCATGTTCCACTTTTAGTGTGGAAGTACTGCTCCTTCACCAGAAAACAATCCTTCAGTTCTGTGCCACACATTCCACTTCTACCAGTGCAACCCAGCTCAACATGGCAGCTCACTCTGGATCCAAGGAGAAGGGGTCCATACCTCGGCATGGCAAGTCTGACCTTTTTTTTAAAAACATTTTGTATTGATAGTGTTATATATATGCTTGTAGATCTCTGACAAATGATGCATATAGATCATAGAAGCCAAATATTTGATTAATGGTTACCTCACAGCATGAATCTGTATGTCATTGAAGGATGGTAAGTGGTAAACTGAGATTACGTTCGAGTCCATTCCCACCTAGGTTACATTGGTGTGGACAAAAATTCTACATTTGAATAAATAAATTGGCAAATGTGTATTGTGGGTTGAAGATATTTGGGTGAGTACTTTTGATTGTAGAGTTTTTGTAGAAGGCGAGGTTTAGCATCTAAGACACCACCATCTAAAGCAAGTTGACGTTGAGGGGCAATTTGATAGTACTCTGTCTGGAGGAGGCACTTTGTGGAAAGTGTATGGTATTCAGCATATGGAATTGTATAATGGTGCAGCAAATTTTAATGACAGTGTTAGGCTTCTTGGTGTTGTGGGCCTGCTCTTCATGGCTTATGTGACTCCAGTGCATTCGGACATTTCTTGTAATTAGCATTTTCGCTGTTGCATTAACAAATGTAGCCTTCAGACTTTACCCTTTTCTGTCTACTTTAACAATTCTTCTAAATGCATCTCTATTACATCTGTGGCTTGTGCTTACCTGCAATTATCAGTAGATAATGTAAAAGCTAAACCCCATTCTATAGCTAAGTGGAGCATTATTGCTGGCACAAGTCTGTACCCAACTCACTTCTGTTAAATCGTCTTTTTACAAGGTTGCATAAGTGCCACATTGGTTGGTCCGTTTATCACAGAGTCTGGGGCTGCCAACTAAAAGGGAGGAAAGGAGCAGTTTCGGAGGAGGTCTGGGGGGTTGCGGTTGGTAGTGTGCGGATCTTAACAGTCTACTCTGCTGCTCGCAGGGAGAAGTTTGCAGTAACCATGTGGGTGGTGGAGCAATGGAGCTTCAACTGGGTATCAATGTCATATTAAGAACGGTTGCTCAGTGTTGCAGCAAACTGACTCTGAGCAGGAGTTGAGTGAGATGTGGAGGGAGAGGGGGAGACAGGAGTACTGACTAACACTGAATACTGTGGAGCAACCAACAACCTTATGTGCTTCATAAAACCAGGGGAGACGCATGCAAAGTTATCCTATCTTTTGTGTACCCAAACACTACAGGAATGATCTTAGAAACAATAACAATGGGTTTTATGGGTCTGTTGGATATCTTGGGTGGTAGATGTGAGTTTGACGTTTGTAATTTGAGACTTTTTAAAAATATGACTGTAGTTGGACCTTGCTCAAAAGGTTGTTTTTTTTGGAATGGTTGATATGGAGAGCGGGGATCACCAAGCATTGCACAAAACAAACTCTCATTCTGCGACGGGTGTTGTGGGGTAGCTAGTGATGATTTCATATGTAAGCAGATTGTGGACATTAAATTTCATCCTGCTTTGCTGATGGTTTCTGCATTTTACCTCAACGCCTCTGTTGTGATCTTTTGTCAGAGACTAAGAGGAAAGGTCAAAGAGTCAGGCTTATAAAACTGAGCATGCTACCTCTTTGTTTCTAAAGGCCAGTAACAAACAGACTTGCATGGCAAAAGCTTTTGTTTCTTTCATGTTTGTTTCTTATTCTTTTGTGTCGTTTTTGATATTGCACTTAAACCCTGAAGAGTGACAGAATGCTTTGCAACAAAGATTAGGCGGATAAGAACTTGCACTACATCTGGAAACGGAAGATAAATGAGATAACAAGTACATTAGTGAGACAAGTGAGCACTGTGGATGTTTATGGTTGGCATGTAATCCTAGGGCGTTTAAAAGATATTACATTAGTAATTGGCTATTATTTTAAACTATATAGAGACAGTATCACAGTAGTAAAGTATGTAAGATGCATACATTTTTATAACTAGCAATAGTGTTAAAGAGGACTGTGTGAGGGTGTGATTAATGCATGACGCAGACATGGCGTTCACTTGAATCTTCATGGTGGAACGAGATTCTAGTGTAAACTACTTTAGTGAGTTTAGAACAAAAGTAATTCTGTAAAGTTTTTTGTGAGTGATCAGTCGAACTGCTGATTGGAGGATGGCTGGAGAGGATATGGCAGGACATGGGTAGTCTGGTTAGTAGAGAGTTCCTTATTCTATGTAAGATATCAGCAGTGCCTCTACAGTGGCTTTGAAGTCATGTCTATGGATGTTATGGAGCAGCTTCAGTTCAGCTTTAGTGCTTTCTTTGATATGGAGACCAAGATTGAGGGAGTGATTCAGCATGACACCAGTGGACTTGCCTGGTTTCACAATCTTGGAGAAGTTGCTTAGGGCCTTTAGCTTAGTGATCAGTCGGGAGGGAGGACCGTAGAGCTATTGGGTAATAATAGAAGGAATTTAGTCTTTAGATGGTTTAGCTTAAACTTTTTGGTACATCCATGAACTAATGTCAGCTAGGCGCTCGGCTAGAGTATCCATATCATATGTGCTAGATGTTTTGAGGCACAGCTCTGTATTGTCTACTCATAGGTGAAATGTAATACCGGTTTATAAGAATATCTTGCCCAGCAGCTCAACATACAAGTGAATAATAGGGGAACAAGGACAGATCCTTAGAGTGCTCTTTAAGAGCGGGTGTGGGAGAAAATGGAGGATCACCTGTTTTAATGCATTGTGTTCACATATATGCGTTGGAGCAGCTTAGTAGTGTAGGAAGCTGGCTCGTTACATGATATATCAAAATTAGATATTTTGTGTAAAGAGTCCAGGGGTTCCCTTAGGAGTGGACAGGGGCTTGCTATGGCAATCCCAATGTGCTCAGCTAGGGGGTAGTGTGGTCAAGCAGCCTTAGGCATATTACAGAAGAGTGCAAGACATCTGAAAATGCACACAATGGTCAATAAATGAGACACACGACTCAAGAAAGAGATCCACACCAATTCATAAAAATAACAAGTATATTTATATATGTTTAAGCATCAGAAGAAAATCATTCAGGTAAGTACGTTTTTAAATATGAATTCTTTTTAGTTCAAAAAAGCGACACAGTGCAATTTCTGGGGGCTGAAATGACGTCCTATAGGAGGAAAAGTCAATGCGAAATTCAGTATAGTACAGCAACTTACGGGACCCTTTTCCAGGAGTTAAGGTGAGTGATGGGCAAGGTCCAAGGCAGCACCAGCGGCACTAGGATGGCCGAGTGCAGAGGTGCAAAACCGTGTAGGGTGCCCAAAGTTAATCTATGGAGAACGGCTGCGGTAAAAAGAGGCTGCAGGCTTGGACTGGGGGGCCAGTCAGGCTGAACCACCGGGGGAGGAGGGGGAGAGCGGCTCAGGCCTCACGATGCTCGGGGACGTAGGGACACCGTGGGTCCTCTTCTCCAGGGGTGACGGGTGCAGAGGTGTTTTTAGGCATCAGGTTTTCTTACAGGAAGCAGTCACGGTATAGGGGGCCTGCGTGCAGAGGCTGCAGGCGATGCCGTGGAGTCCACGAGAGGTGTCGCCACATTGGACTCTTGTCTCTAGAGGGTTGGGGGACCATGCAAACACCATTGGCCCACTTTAACTCAGTCTTAGAGCGACGGATGCAGTGGTGTCTTCAGGCGTCTAGTTTCTGTGGTCAGAGTCCTTCCAGGGGTCTTTGGTGGCCTACAGGGTGCGGGGAAGCAAATCTGATGCTTCCCGGGAGGTCTTGGTTCATGAGTGAAGTACTGGCAGGTCTCCCGGGCTTTGGGGGCTCAGCAGCTGCAGGACAGTCGACTTTTGGTGTAATTGGCAAAGGCAGCAGGCAGGGTTGGCGCCAAGTCATTTCCTGGATCTTCTGTTCTTGCAGGATGCAACTCTTCTTGTCCTCCTTTGTCTTTCAGGTCAGCAGGATCTGTTCTTTTGGTGCCAGGGGCTCCCCTAAATATGAATTCAAAGGTGTTAGGGGAGAGTAGGGTAGTAGCCAATGGGCTACTGACCCTTGGGGTCACTACACCCCTTAGATGACCACTTCCTGTTGGAAGTGAGCATAACCCTGTCTCAGAATTCCTAAGTATGCCATCACAAAGATGGCTTCTTCCGATAAGTCATGTCCACCTCAGTATAGTCCACCTTAGGGGTGGGTGTAGCCTGAGGGTGGCATGCCTACCTGACTAGCTCATTTTCCCACCTGTCCAGATGCCAAAGGGGCTTGGAATAAAGGGGGGTTGGCTTCCTCTCCTATGAGGGGAGCCAGATTAGCATTTCAAAGACGACAGCTTTTTAAAAGCTTGGTGGCCTAGGAAGGCTAATCAGCAGGTGATCCACTGGGAGGGGATGTGACACCCTCCTCCCGGACAGGCTTTTTTTCTGGTTCTCCTAAGAGCAGAGGCTCTCACCCTATGAGTTCGGAACAGTGTCTCGGGTGTCGGGCTGGCAGAAACCAGTCCGCAAGCACACCAGAGGCTGGTAGGTTTTCAGGGGCACCTCTAAGGTGCCCTCTGTGTGCTTGTATTGGTAAATCCAACACTGGCATCAGTGTGGGTTTATAAATACGAGATATGTGATACCAAACGTCCCTGTTTTCAGTGAAGCCATTATGTAGCTGGGGAACTTGTTTTCACCTGTGTCCAACATATGTTCTAAAATGGCTTCCATGTCCACTTGCACTGGCAGTAATGGGAATGCAGGTGTTCCCTCACAAGTAATACCAAGCACCCTGCCTTAGGGCTGTAAGGCCTGCTGTAAAGGTGACTTACAAGTACTACATGCAGTGTAAGGGGGCTTGGCAAACAGGAATATGTCTGGTTGTGTTTTCAGTTTGGTCTGTACCAAAACACACAGCCTGCAACAGCATCCTTGCATGAGTTTGGTGAGGGATCCCTTAGATTGGCACAATTAGTGCTGAATCTCTTGGGGGACCCTCTTTAGTACCTCAGGCCCTGGGTACCAGAGGTACCATTTACTAGGGATTTATAGAGGATACTAAAGGCATTGCCAATTGGGGGAACAATTGTGCAGTTTTGGGAAAGATCGGGCACTGGGGATCTGGTTAGCTGGAACCCAGTGCACAACCAGTCGAAATCACGTCATGTACCAGACAAAAGGTAAGGGTGACCATGTCAAAAAAGAGCCCTTTCCTACAAGTAGCATGCCTTCTATGTTTATACTGTTGCATTAAGTTTAAATGAGACTGTTGCGGTCAATGGGATTGAAACTGCTGATGAATCAAATAGTAGTAGGAGTCATCTGTAATCTTGACAATGGAGGTTTCCCTATTGCGACCAGACCGAAAACCAGATGGATGCAGCAACTGGTTTTCTGATCTTAATATCTCCATCTAGGTAGCTACACATCTCTCTGTTGCTTTAACCAGGAATACTAGCTCTGTAATTTGTCTGTAGTTTTCAAATTTGACACAGTCAGTGTTCGATTTGTGTAGTAGAATGAGAACTTGGCCCCTTTATCACATCTGGAAAAATGCCTTGCACAAGAATGTAGTTGGATTTCAAGCCGTATGAGCAGGAGGGCATCAGCATATGCCTTGGCAAGGGAAGATAGCAGAGGGTCAGCTGAGTTAGACAAAGGCTTGGTGCTTCCAATGGTTCTTTTTTCAAGTCCATTTCTGAAATGGGACTGGAGGTGGACCTTGACGCTGATGGTGAAAGGAGTTTGTTCGGGTTCTTGTTGGGGTGCAGGGCTGTCGGTATCCTCTATCTTAATTCTTTTTGTTCTTCAGCTAGGTCATTGCTGTTGGGATCTTTAGGTTGTGTGTGTCGTGGCTTTATGCGCATGGTTCATTATGTTTCCTTGTTATTTAGTGCTGAGACCCCTCAGGGTATTTGTGCGTGCTTTATAAAAATCAAGTCTAATCAAATGGTGATATTTCTAAAATGCATATCGATTACCCTAAAAGGGTATCCATGCTCTAATCCAACTGAACCAAGTTATATCTACTGGAATAAATCAATCCGGGCTTCTAAAGCGCGGCTAATCACGTGAGGGTGTTTAGGCGCAGAGAACCCTTCTACTAAGGGAGTGTTCAGTTGAACAGCCAGGTCTGGAGTCCTTTTCTGAATTTCAGCGGAGAGGATGAGGTCCAGAGGTGAAGGGGGAGGTCGTTCAAGGACTTAGCAGCCAAGGTAGGAGGAGCAGCATCCTCCACTGTTGCTTCTATAGATGCGGGGGAGGGGAAGAAACTTTCAATGATTTTATTTTTTTCTGCCCCAAGGTTGTCAGGGAGACTTTTTCACTGCTTAAGTGCCAGGACAGAGAAGGAGCTACCCACAGAATTATTGGGAGTAGGGCTTCACCCAGTCTTGGTGCCCTCAATGGTGTATATCTTTTTAGCTTCTCAGAAATACTTACTGGTCCCATTTGGTAGAATGCTTGATGGGCAAAGCAAGCAGTTTTAAAAAGCTCTCTCTGACTTGCCGAATGTCAATGTAGTTCTTTTTATAGCAGCAGAGGCAGCCATAGTCCCCTCTTCCCGTTAAAAGCTTTGCCACCCAGTTTTGTACCCTTGCTTGCCACTGATTTGGTGGGGAGTCTAGGTACAACACATTGCAGTAGTCCAAGCGAGATAGAATTAGAGCCTCGACTAGAGGTTAATAGGTCTGCCTGGGCAGCAAATGGTCATGTATGTTTGAAACTTAAGGCTGAAAAAAGAGCACCTTGACTAAAAAGCTTTTTTTTTTTTTGTACCTTTTATGTGAGTTTGAAGAGGAGTTTTCCATCTCCCCTCATTGACACATGAGGGGAGGCGATTGAGTCAGCTCACTGGTTCATTGTTGAACCACTGAGCTGAGCTTTTGGCATTTTTGTACTTCGTTGGGGAGAATGATTATTAAATATGGTGGATATTTTATCATTGTATTGTTCAGTTAGTTCGGTGAGGGCAGTAGAGGAAGGGCTAGCCAGTGTGAGAGCATGGATGGGTCTAAATTGTTATGATTGATGCCTTTTACATGTACCGTGGCAGGGATAGATAAAGATTGTCAAATATAACAAGGGCGTGGTCTGACTAGTCGACATGTATGTGTTTGTCCATACTGTTGTAGCCAGGCTTAAGAATAAGTAAATTGAGGGTAGCATCTTTTTTTGTGGGCATGGGAGTGGCAGAGTTTTGTTTACGCATCCTTTTAGAGGAAAGAACTGAGTTGCTCAGTGTGAGTGTCTCGCAGTTTGTTCCAAGGGAGATTAAAATCTCTGTGAAAGTGCTTACAGGTTGATAGTAGCTGAGTTGTCATGAAGTCCATAAATGGTCAAGCAGTAGGTTATTTCTGCCAAAGGGGTGATGAATGGTATTTTTTCTAGCGCTAATTGGCGTGGTAGTATTAATATCAAGAGTAAGAATTGAAGGTCTTAACTGAGATGGGAAGTTATCACTGTGCATGATAATGATTCTATACAAACAATTACTATCTCCCCATCTGTTTTAGCACTTCTGTCTGGCTGTCTTGTTTGTTGTAGCAATAGATTGCAGGGTGAAGCAAGATTTCAGGTTTGGACTGGAGTACCACCTTGCTTCTACACTTAACTCATTACCTGGTTACACTATTGACCTGTTGTGGTGAGAATCTGAAAGAAACAGTTATAGATTCCTTACCTTAGAATCTCCCCAGGCATCAGACTGGATCCGGAATTTTTTTTAGTCAGCAGTACCCCTGCGCGTCTGAAGGTGGCGTCGGTCGACTCCGCGTCCGTCGTGGTCGCCGGGATGACGTTGCGGTAGCTACATAGACGCCGCCTCGCGTGCTGACGTCAGTTCTTTCTTTTTCCGCGCCAGCAAGCACAGATCCGGGAAGAGCGGTACCCCCGGTCACTTTTTGACTGAGTTTTTTGCGACTTTTGTCTACTTCGTTTTTGAGTCTTTATCCAACTCCTGGTGCACGAGGGATGCCCGGTTTCAAGGCATGCGGTTCCTGTAGCCGAATGATGTTGGTGACGGATCCGCACCGCGTGTGCCTCTTCTGCCTGGAGCACGACCATGACCCCAAGTCATGCTCCGACTGTCGAACCATGGCCCCGAAGTCTTTGCGGGAGCGGTCCCGAAAGCTCCTCGAGGCCCGGCAGTCGGCTCAGCGTCGCGCAAGGTCCCGGTCGCGTGGTAGGTCGAGGGACCGATCTAAGTCTTCGCACTCTGGGTCAGGTAAGTCGAAGCACAAGAAGTCTTAGAAGCATCGTCGCTCTTCGACTTCCCCTCGTCCGTCGGCCGACGCGACGCAGGGTGCGGGTGGTGCCCCTCCCGCGGCTCCGCTTGCGGAGCCTTCAGGGTCGACTCCGGCCTTCCCGAGACCGGGAGCGACCCCTACCCAGCTTCGTCAATTTTACGAAGCGATGCACGCCATCTTTGGGCAGTCCGACTCCGCCGGCGTGCCTTCGGGCCCCGCGGACTCGGCTGGGGGCCCTTGGCCTTCGGCAGCTTCAGCCTCGGCACCCCAGGGCCCCCTTGGATCCAGGCCTGGTTCCGGATCGGCGCCGGTCACCCTCGTTACAACTCCATCCGGCGCCGAATCCACCGGCTACACGTCTGCAGCCGACGCCGGCTGGACCCCCAGCCGGCGTCGACCCCGGCTTCCGCCCCGATGTGGACATGGAGTCGGACCGGCGTCGGCCGACCCCGATGGATACTTTTGTCCCTGTGTTCCACCCTGGCCATTTTCAGCCAGATTGGCAGCCAGAGGAGGGTGAGGAAGACTGGGAGGGGTCTGGTGACCCTTTGACAGACCAGTTGGAGTACGATCCGGACTGGAGAGAGGAACTGGGGGATGCCAGTGGTCTGGATACCTCCCCAGACCTAGGCATGTTGTCTCCTCCTATCGTGGCTATGGAGGAGGGAGCGTCATACGCAGTGGTGTTGCGTAGGGCGGCCGAGGCTATCAACCTCGAGCTTCCTACGGTGGCAGTCAGGACTAACCTCCTGACAGAGGTGCTTCAGCCGGCAGCGAGTTCTTTGGAGCCCCTGCTCCCGTTTAATGAAGCCCTCACTGACATCCTTTTGGGCACTTGGTCCAGGCCCAACACAGGGGCTCCTGTGGACAGGATGATTGCCCGACGCCACTGCCAGGCCCCGTGCGACCCCACTTTCCTCTCCCAACACCCCACCCCTGAGAGCTTGGTGGTTCAAGCCTCCACCTCTAAAGGCGCCTTCCCTACTGGACCACCTTGGGAAGAAAATGTTTTCTTCCGCCAGCTTGTGACTGCGGTCGGTAAACACTGCATGTCTGTTGGGGTGTTACACCCACTCTGTGTGGGATACGGTGGCGCAGGTGCTGCCTCAGTTGCCCGTAGGAGGCCCGGGCCATACTCTCCCGTGCAGTTGCAGAGGGGAGAGACGCAGCGAAGTTTACCATCCGCTGTGGGCTGGATACCGCCGACGCACTTGGCAGGACGATTTCAACGTCCGTAGCCCTTCGATGCTACACCTGGTTGCGTTCGACTGGTTTTTCTGGGGATGTCCAATCCACCCTTATGGACATGCCCTTTGATGGCCGTCGCCTTTTCGGCGACAATGCAGACAACGCGCTAGAGCGCTTTAAGGACTCTCGAGCTACGGCCAGGTCCTTGGGCCTCTCCACCACCCGCCCTGCGCAGTCTGCCTTTCGCCCCTCACGTGGCTACGGAAGGGGTGCCCTGCTACGTCTTGCCCAGAGCCACAGGCCGGCGCAAGCTGTTCAGCCACAGCGCGGCCAGGGACGTGGGAACCACCGGCGTGGTTCTGGGGGCCAGCGGGCGGGCCAGTCCACCACAGCCCCCTCTGCAGCAGCCTCCAAACCTTCCTAGTCTGACCTTTCAGAGCCACCAAACGCCAGTGGGTGGCAGGATCCGCCATCACCTCCCCCACCATCACGTCAGACAGGTGGGTTTTGTAAATAGTCCGAAGGGGCTACTCCCTCCCCTTCGAGACTACCCCTCCCTCCATGCCACCTCAGTACCATCGCATGGATCACCTGGCCCTTCTCTAACAGGAAGTTTCGGCTCTCTTGGCCAAGGGTGCCGTCGAGCGAGTTCCTGCCCCAGAAGTAGGTTGTGGTTGCTATTCCTACTACTTTCTGGTACCCAAGAAGGACAAAGGCCTGCGACCTATCTTGGATCTCAGGAACGTCAACCGCTTACTCCGGAAGGAGAAGTTCAAGATGTTGATGCTCGCTCAGGTATTGTCTGCCCTCGACCCTGGAGACTGGATGGTAGTGTTGGACTTGTAGGATGCTTACTTTCACATCCCCGTCCTGCCGGCCCTCCGGCGCTACCTGCTGTTCACGGTAGGCCACAAGCACTTTCAGTTTACCGTGCTCCCCTTTGGCCTTACCAGCGCCCCTCGGGTGTTCACGAAGGTGATGGCGGTGGTCACAGCTCATCTGCGCAGATCAGGGGTTCAAGTTCATCTGCGCAGATCAGGGATTCCAGTCTACCCCTATCTCGACGACTGGCTGTTGAAGGCGGGCTCGCCCCAGGCTGTCGTCTCCCACCTCCAGACTACGGCCGACCTCTTGCATTCGCTGGGGTTCTCCATCAACGTGCCGAAGTCACACAGGACTCCCTCTCAGAAGCTCCTCTTCATCGGAGCGGTTTTATACACGACGCTGTTCGGGAGGATAAACCCAAAATTGCGAGTCCAGGATATTCGGGCTATGATTCCGATCTTTCAGCCCCTATCCCGGGTTTTGGTCAGGATGACCCTGAGGCTGCTGGGCTTCATGGCCTCCTGCATCCTGCTGGTCGGTCATGCCAGGTGGCATATGCAGACTCTGCAGTGGGACATGAAGTTCCAGTGGGCGCAGCATCAGGGGAATCTGTCCGATTGCGTCCAGATCTCGGAGGGCACTGCACAACAATTGCAGTGGTGGTTCACGAACCAGGATTGGGTCAACAGCAGATCCCTCTCCCTTCCCCAACCAGAGTTCACAGTGGTGACCGATGCATCACTTCTGGGATGGGGCGGCCACATGGGGGAGGTGGAGATCAGAGGCCTCTGGTCTCCGGCGGAGTCCGGGCTCCATATCAACCTTCTGGAGCTTCGGGCGATTCGTCTTGCACTCAAGGTATTCCTTCCCTCTGTCCAGGGAAGAGTAGTGCAACACCACCGCCATGTGGTACTGCAACAAACAGGGCGGGGTGGGGTCGTGGACCCTATGTCAAGAGGCCCTCCGCCTCTGGACATGGCTGGAACATCAGTGCATATCCCTGGTGGTTCAACACCTGGCAAGTTCACTGAACGCCAGGGCAGACTAACTCAGCCGCAGGTGCATGATGGATCATGAATAGCGTCTTCACTCGGAGGTGGTGCAAGGTCTCTTTCAGCAGTGGGGAGAGCCTTGGTTAGATCTATTCGCCACCGAAGAGAACGCGCAATGTCAGCAATTCTGCGCGTTGGAATTTCCAAGGCGGCACTCGCTAGGCTTTTTTTATAGGCTTTTCGTCGCGAGTGGAGTTGCGGTCTGCTATACGCCTTTCCGCCTATACCACTTCTGCCCAGAGTGCTGAAGAAGATCAAGCGCGACCGGGCCCAAGTCATTCTTGTGGCTCCGGATTGGGCATGAAGAGTCTGGTATCCCGAGCTGCTCAATATGGCCATCAATCCTCCGATCCGACTGCCTCTTCGGGAGGATCTTCTGTCTCAGCAGCAGGGGACAGTCCTCCACCCGAACCTGTCCAGCCTCCACCTCCTTGCGTGGAGATTGAGCAGCGGCAGTTGACATCGTTTGACCTGCCTCCCGAAGTCTGTGATGTAATCTTGGCAGCCAGGCGTCCCTCCACTAAGACGGTATACGCCTGCTGATGGAACAAATTTGTGGCATGGTGCACAGCAAAGGCTGTGGATCCCCTTTCCGCCCCTCTTTTTGAGGTTCTCTTGTTCCTCCTTTCTTTGGCTCAGCAGGGCTCTGCTCTGGGCACTATCAAGGGCTACCTCTCGGCCATTTCAGCCTTTCTTAGGCTTCCTGATCAGCCTTCTCTTTTCAAGTCCCCTGTTGTAAATAGGTTTCTTAAGAGCATTACTCATCTTTTTCCTCCTGTCCCCTTCGTAATGCCCCAGTGGGACTTGAACTTGGTTCTTACATATCTTATGTGCGCTCCCTTTGAGCCGCTTCATAATTGCCCTCTCAGGTTTCCAACTCTGAAAACTGCATTTCTGGTGGCCATCACCTCTGCTCGCAGGGTGAGTGAGCTACAAGCTCTTTCTTCTAAGCCTCCCTTTCTGGCTATACATCCGGACAAGGTCGTCCTGAGAACTAGACCTTCCTTTCTTCCCAAGGTGGTTACTTCTTTCCACATTGGCCAAACCATCACTTTGCCCACCTTCTTTCCGCATCCTTCGAAAGAGGAAGAGAGGCTCCACCGTCTGGATCCAAAACGTGCACTTTTTTTCTACTTGGATCGCACAAAACCATTCCGGGTGGATGACCAGCTCTTTGTTGGGTACGGGGACACTAAGAAAGGTCGGGCCGTGCACAAACGGACCATCTCCAGGTGGGTCGTTCTGTGCATCAAAGCCTGCTATTCTTTGGCTAAGAAGGAGCCTCCAGTGGGGCTGCGTGCCCATTCCACCAGGGCGACGGCAGCTACTACTGCCTTGGGATGAGGAGTCCCCCTGAATGACATCTGTCAGGCAGCTACGTGGGCATCATTGCACACGTTTACAAGACACTACTGCCTGGACACTCAAGTCCAGAGAGACTGCTTCTTTGGCCGTTCTGTTCTCCAGGACTTTCTGGTGTGAACTTGGTTCGCAGACCCACCTCCGGGGTTGGTATTGCTGGGGTATCTATTCTAAGGTAAGGAATCTATAACTAACTGTTTCTTTCAGATGAACAAGTTACTTACCTTCGGTAACGATATATCTGTAAGAAACATAGGTTAGTTATAGATTCCTTACCGCCCCACCCATCCTCCCCGTTCGGCGAACTGTCTTCTAGGGTTAAGGACATCCTTTCAGGGCCCTAGTTTTGTGCACCAGTGGTCAGTGTCTTGCATGGCTCTGCGCTTCTGGCGTGGAAAGTTGTGTACAGAACTGACAGCGCACAAGGGTGGCGTCTATATAGCTACTGCGACGTCATTCCGGCGACCACGACGGACGCGGAGTCGACCGACGCCACCTTCAGACGCACAGGGGTACTGCTCACGAAAAAACTTTCCAGATCCAGTCTGACGCCTGGGGAGATTCTAAGGTAAGGAATCTATAACTAACCTATGTTTCTTACAGATATATCGTTACCGAAGGTAAGTAACTTGTTCATTACCACCCTTAGTTAACAGCCGTCTCTACCTCTCCTGGAACTTCTCTCATTAGACAAAAATGTTCTTTCCTAGATTCTGCCAAATCAGGTCATCTCCTTGATTCTTGCCTGGTCTTGATGCTTATTGCTCCTATTTTAACTACACTTTATCTACTTGTGAATTTACTATGCCCCATGCCTGGAAAAACGTACAGTTTATTCTGTTACAGAAGAAACCCTCTGCGCATCCCTCAGTTCCCGGTAACTTCTGACCCATTTGATAACTTTACCCAACAAGATCTTAGAAATGGAAATCAGAAAACTTTCCACATTTACAGAGTATAATTTCTTGCTTGAACCTACCCAAGCTGGCTCTTCCCCCTTCACAGGACCAAAGTAGCCATACTCCACGTCATAGATGATCTTGGCCTCTTCCTTGCTCAGGGTGCTCGTTCTGAGTGCGTCTTTTAATACAATATTCTACACAGTTCTTCCGCACTGACATCACTTTTTAGGCATTTGCTGTTCTTCCCTCAGTTGTCTTGCTTTCTCGCTGAATGAGAGAACTCATGGCTCTCGCTCCCCCACTTTAGCTCTTCTCCCATAAAGGTCATATGCAGAGTTCCACAAAAGTCTTCTTTTAGCACCTCTCCAACTTTTGTCTCTCCCTTGCCATCCATAATTCAGCATTTGCTTTTTTTCCTGAAAGTTATTCACCATATAATTGTATATTTCAATGATGATCTAGGTGTTCTTAAGGCTAACAGTCTGGAAGCAAGCCCATCACCTGAAGCTTTATGAAGAAAAGGCTGAGGTTGTCATTTTCGGTGAATCATCTACAGTTTGGTCCCCTGACTGGTGGCCCCAAGAGTTGTGTGAAACACTTGCTCCGGTGATCAAAGATAAAAATCTCGCCAACAGCCCCTCTTGTTTACCTAATACAAAAGGTACGCTCGTCCTGTTAATATCTCTGACTCCTCTTTAAATATTTCCCTCTGATTCCCACAGATTGCAGCAAAACTATTATCCAAGCCCCAATCTTGTCCATAGTTGATTATTTCAACTCTTTTATTTAGAACTGCCCAAACAGCCTCTTCAGCGAATAGCACTCGTTACATCGCATAGAAATACCACGCATGCCTTTACAACGCGGGTATTACTACGTGATGTCAATTACAATGAGTACCATTACAACGCAAAATTTTACCACGACTATACCTTTACCACGCATGCCATTTCAACGCCAAGGCATGCGTGGTAAAGGTATACTCATGGTAAACGTTTGCACACCCCCCGACACTACACTAATTCCCCGACACTCCCCCGACCCTCAGTCCTCTCTCTACAATAACACTACACTACCCTGCACAACCCCCCGACACTACACTAATTCCTAAAACACTACCCTACACAAACACAACAACACTACCCTAAACCCTAACACGCTACCCCCAGCACGACCCTCCCCCAGTCCTTTCCCTACACTCTTAACACTACCCTGCACGACCCCCTACACTACCCTAAACCCTAAATCACTACCCTACACTACACAAACACAACACTACCCTAAACCCTAAAATACTACCCCGCACGACCCTCTCCCCACCCCCATTCCTGTCCCTACACTCTAACACTACCCTGCACGACCCCCTCGACACTACCCTAAACCCAAAAACACTTCCCTACACTACACAAACACCACTACCCCCAGCACGACCCTCCCCCTACACACAACCCTACACTACACAAACATTACTACACTACTTCGACACTACCCTAAACCCTTAAAAAGTAACCCCAAGCACAGTCCCCCTTACCTCTCTCTCCTCGTGGTTCCTCTCTCCTGGTTCCAGCGTCGACAGAGGGGCGGTGCACGTCGTTGTGAGGAAACGGAACAGCCCAATTTTCTCACAACGATGTGGATAACCATTACATTGCATGCGTTTTAAAAGCGCATGCGATATAATGGTTTGCGTTGTAATGGTAGTCGTTGTTACATCGCATGCGATGTAACAACTTGCGTGGTAACAGCCTCGTTGTAATGGCTGTTTACCCTCTTCGAATAGCACTCGTTACATCGCATAGAAATACCACGCATGCCTTTTCAACCCGGGTATAACTACGCGATGTCAATTACGAGTACCATTACAACGCAAAATTTTACCACGACTATACCTTTACCACGCATGCCATTTCAACGTCTTCAGCAGCTTCAACTCAACTCATATAATGTTCAGCAGCTAGGCTTCCCTGGGACCTTCTGGCCCAAGCATCCATCTAAAACCAGCTTCTCCTTCAACGACACCCTGCAGTCAGAAGAGGCACCTTTATTGCTATATGCATCTGCCATTGAGCCCACACCAGCAGAGCGCTGTTTTGTTTTCTCCAATAGAAATTCCACTTATACTCCACTAGCGTAGAGTTCCCCTCTTACGCTGCCTGTCTGGCCAGCACCCCTTTCATTTAGAAGATAAGAAAGTGTTGCCGGTGTTTGTAATTTTTTAGCAGCAAAGCACGGCCACTCTCTTTTGCTCTCGTAGTCTGCAACAATTCATGACTTTCAGAAAGCACCTGAAAACCAAGCTATTCAGCTCCTCCTGTGCTTAAGATCTCCTTTAGTTTGATACACCTAATCCAAGCACCAGGATGCCTCTAGGGGTAATTTTATTCATTATTAATTCATTCAATCAGTGAGGTAACCACAGTTGAGCGTTGCGGGTGAGCAGAGTTGGAGCATAAGATTAGAGCATGGAGAGACCTATCTTTTAGTTCTAGAGATTGAGTTCTGCAAATTGGATATAGCTTCATAGATTGCAGTTAACTTTTGACGCAGTACTGCCAACTCATGTTTACAATTATCTGTGGGTGAGAACTGCCATTGAGGGGCCTATACAGTGTTGGTGAAGTGGAGAGTGGCTAGTGATGTAAGAGAGGGGATGATTAGTCCATCAACAAGGGCAGTGATAGGTGTTACAGGAGTGGGTCTATGGGTGCCAAGAAGTTCAGGGTGTGATTGAAGACATTAGGAGAGTGATGGTGTTTGGGTGTGCGAGTAAGGATGATTCAGATGTAACATGATTTGCAGAGGTGCAGCTCTGAGGGTAATTATCATAGTTGGCATGGTCACTGACTGGTGTCCATGTGGTTGTCTGTGATATTGGTCACAGACTGGGTGGAAGTAGAAGTGGAGGGTGTAGGAGGAGGATTGATATGAGAGTTGCTGAAGTTAAATTTCAGGTCCTTCAGACTTTTGAAGATGGTTCAAAATGTGGAGAATTGACTGGAGCATAATCTTAGCATTGAGAGACTGATTACCAATAGTTTTGGGTATTAATGTTGTGCAAAGGGAAAGCTGTCTAGTGACATTGATATAATTGCAAATGTTACTTGTATATTTTTGTGTCAGAAGTTAGTTAAAATTAATGTGCTACATACACTAGTACTATAGTGCCATGGTACTGCAGAGACTAGTTTGGAGTGCGAGATGTCCTCACACTTGTGACAACATTGTAGTTCTCAGGAATTTAGGGGCCATTCGTTTATGTATAGAACAGTGCTGGCTAAAAACAAGCATTGGCGCAAAGCCAATAGGGCTGGATTTACTGTGCTGATGCAGTGCAGTGTCTCTGCAACTATACTTTGTCTGTGCCTTCCACGCTCGTGCTTGCAGTGCTATAACTTTTGTTAAGCATAGGTCTATGCGTATTTAGGCCTACAAGAGGAGATTTATAGGATGGGCATGTGTAGTTTATGGCCTCTCTCCTGGAAGTATGTGACCATTCTTACTCCTCATTGAATTTGTGGGACTGATCTGTCTGCTGGAAACACATTACTTTGCAAAGAAGTGCATGGTAAGCTGGGCGAAACTTTGGATGGTTTCAGATCAGCTGTCGACTGGATAAAATGAAAAAGATGTCCCATGGGAAAGCCTCCAGCTTAGTGTTGCTTATAACCGATATGCTCATTGTTAAACATATATGCACTGCCAAAATTGTTCGAAGAGCTGTGCCATTTACATGAATTTTATTTCTTCTTTATTTTGTTTATTGGAAACTAAATACAGACTTATTAAGTGCATCATTACTTCATGGGACTTCACAATATAACTATTCCTACACAACAGATCATTGGGCTATTGCAGTGTATTTATTTAGTGTGAGTGACTTGCTTCACCCTTAATTTTGTTACAGTCTAAATCCTCTCCCAATGTAGGGCATCTACCACTGACATTAGGACTTCCTTAACTATTGTCTATTCTTGAAAGCTTTATACCATAGGTTAAATGCAGACTATGTCTGTTTCCAGTGTAATGCGATTGTCTTTTTTGCTAATTGCAGCCCCAATACAGTAAGACTGAATGAGACAATTGGTCATTGGCACAGCTGCAGTCCAAAATTGCAGTGTTTAAAATCTATCTTAGACTTGTTTAATATCTAAATTTAACATATATTTCCCACTGCTGTCTGAAGTCTAGTAATCAGTGACCCAAAATACCTGGATGCTCTCACAAGCCCATATGTGGTGTATATAGCCTGCCTTCTTCTCATGGCACATTGGGCTTTTCATGGATGGGGTGTGATAAATTCTGTGTATCATACTAGGGGTATAACTATTAATTGTGTGCATGTAAACCTAGCATTAGTTGACCTTTTTTCCGTTTATCTTAACGTATTACTCCATTAATTTTCCAAACGGTTGTGTCCAACATTGCATTTCACACTTACCCTTGATCTCAAAATGTGTGCTTGGTCTTGCCACCTCCTCCAGCCCTACAGTGCTTTATAGAGCGCCAACACGGCTGACCTACTAGAAAGTATGGCCAACCTCGGACTCAAGCAACTAGTCACCGACCCCATCCACACCGCAGGACACACACTCAACCCTATCTTCTCAGCCAGCAACAGAGTAAAATACACCAACACCGAAGAGCTCATCTGGAATGACCACTGCCTCCACTTTGTCATCTTGGAAACCCCTCAACACCCCCTCCACCACCACCAGTGAGATACGGCGCAGCTGGTCAAAGGTATCAGAACAACGTTGAACCAATGCCCTCAACTCCCCCATACCCACCACCACCGAAGACACAGAACAAGCGGCGGACAATTTCGCGAACTGGATCATGGCAAGCGCAGATGAAGTCGCACCTAGGAAACCTAACAACCTCAAGAAACAAACACAACACCCCAACTGGTTCACGGCAGAACTGAAAAACCAGAAGAAACGTGACTGCACACAGAAGAAAAGAAGATGGCGCACCGGTAAGACCCTCGACGACCGAAAGCGTTTCAAAGACGCTCTCAACTGATACTACCACCTCCTAAAAAAAAAAAAAAAAAAAGTCCCTATAAGACCGCTCTAGTCACTTGCATCAATGACTGCTCCAACAACAGCAAAGAACTCTTCAACATAGTCAAGGAGTTCACCAACCCCTCGGCAGCCGAAAACATCATCACACCCTTGCAAGCGTTCTGCGACACCCTTGCTGACTTTTTCCACTGCAAAATCAACACCATCTACGAAGATTTCGCACCCCCAACCCCCTGCCGAGAACGGCATTAACCTCCTCCCTCACGTCTACCGACACCCAACACTAGTCCACCTCGTGGAACTCCCTCACCAAGATGGAAACGGCGTCCATCATGAGATTCATCCTCCGTCCCTACTCCTTGCTCCCTAAGAACATCACCTGCTGTGTACTTCAAGGCTCACTTCTCAGCCCAACCCTCTTCAACGTATACATGACACCCCTGGCCAACATTATCAAGAGTCAGACTCAACATCATCTCCTACGCTGACAACACCCAACTCATCCACTCCCTGACAAACGACCCAACAACCATCAAAGACAAGTTCCAAAGATGCATGAAAGATGTGGCCGTCTGGATGAACAATAACTGTCTTAAACTCAACACCGACAAGACAGAAGTACTTATCTTCGGGAAAGGCAAGGACACCCTCTGGAACAGAATGGTAGCCCCCAGAGCTTGGCCCAACCCCCAAACCCTCCGAACATGCCCGCAACCTCTGCATCATCCTCGACAGCCAGCTATCCACGAAGAAGCAGGTCAGCGCAGTCTCCTCTGCTTGCTTCCTCACCCTCCAAATGCTCAGGAAGGTCTTCAGATGACTCCCACCTAACACCAGGCGAACAGTCACGCAAGCTCTTGTTACAAGCAGACTCGAATACGGCAAATCCCTCTACGTAGGAATCTCCGCCCAACTTGTGAGTAAATTCCAGACTATCCAGAACACAGCAGCCATGCTCATCTTCGACCTCCCCAGACGGATGCATATCACCCCCGTACTCGGGGAAACTCCACTGGCTACCAGTTGCGAAGAGATGCCTGTTCAAGCTGCTCACCCACGCATACAAGGCACTACACAACGAAGGACTGGCGTGCCTCAACAAATTAGTTAATTTCTACCAACCTACCAGGAAACTTCAATCTGGATCCCTCTCCCTAGCAGCCACCCAATGTTCCGCTGGTCGAACAGTGCTGCTCCTTCTCCCACCTGGCAGCTAAGACCTGGAACGACCCCCTCCTCGCACCTCAGAGCCTCACCATCGCTCCAGCAATTCAGGAAGGACCTCAATACCTGGATGATCAACCAATAGGAGAACAGGCGGCCTCGAGACCCACACAGGTGATGCAGCCGCGCTCTACAAATCTTGATTGATTGAGAGTGAGGACACTACTATTTGTGTTGGAGAAAGTACCTCATAAATTTTATGCAATTCTGCTTGTTTGCTAGAGAATCCCTCCTGAGTACTGTAGGCTGTGTAGGTAATCACAGTCCTCTGTCTCCCATGGATTCTCACCCTTATTCAATCCAACCAGCTACTTTAGCTTGTTTATCCTGTTTCCGGAATCCCTGGAAGCCCCACAAGGGAGCTGTTTCTGCAGAGGCTGTTTTCTTGACTATTTTTTTGATGCCCAGCCCCCATCCACAACATTAGCATATCAGATAAGGAATTCATTTTTTTCTGCAGTGGGGTAAGGTACAAGTAGCTTAGTTACGCATCCCTGTGACGTCCTACGAAAAGCCTTCTCTCTATGCTCGGGGTTTCTGCAAATCACTCGGAGAGATGTTGAAATTGGGCTGCCAAGCAACATCCCATGTCCAGCACCTCCAGACCTCCCCTTTTCATAAATTAGCTTTAAGGTTTCTAGCTTCATCTTTGGATGGGCGACTGTCCAAAAGTCTAGATAGCAGGCTATAAGGATCTCAAAATATTTTTTGGGGTATCGTGCCGAACATGCCCTGTAGCACCTATAAACATGTTAGTAGCACTAACATTTCACTTATTTCTTAAGTCTCATTATGCTCGGGCAGTCTGGACCTGAAATTAATTTATTTGTGGATCCCTTCTATTACGATCCCTATATTCAGTCTAATAGACGCATTCATATAATGTGTTATATGCATACATGGGTATTTCAATGCAGATGCCTGCCTTTGTAGGACGAGATCCTTCACATACACCAATATATTATCTGCTTATTGGGATTCCACGTGTATGCCCCAGTGTCCCATCCAGGCTTGTAGCATAGAGAGCAAGGCTCCACTATTAGAACAAACAGTAACAGTGATAGTGGACAACTCTGTTGGTTGCCCTGTTTTTGGGTCCATTTTTTTTTAGCAACAACTTACCAGTCTTCACTCACGCTTGAGGCCTTTTGCAAAGCAGTTTTATCAAGCTAACCATGTTTGGGCCATAAATATACTTCTGATGGTCTTAAAACATAAGGTCCCATCCCACATATCAAAAGCTTTCTCGTGAGTCCACCACATATTTCCTTTCTTTTTTTACTCCACATAAAAATTCATGTTACAAAGTTTTCATGTTGTGTATAGTATTACGATTTGCGACAAATACCACATGGTCCGTATGGATCAGGTCTGGTAACTCCTTGAGTATCCTTACTTTAATTCTTTTTTTTATTGAACTTAATTCATTAGCAAATACATAAACACCTCAGTTGCAAAGACATTTGATGTTCACATCTCAAAATTTAGTAGTTACATGCAGGACGTCCGCTTTGCGTCTTATAATTAGGCATATCATTAGATATTGCCAATAAATCTTGTGGCCGAAGATACCTGATTTTTATAGAATAGCAAAGCTTACATTTAGTGTAACGTCTTCATTCCATTCAGTTGCCCGAACCCCAGTTATTTCATGCCCATAGTCCATTGATAGTGTTGTATCAGTAGTGACAACATGATTTGATAGTAAGTGTTGGCAAGACAGACCCTTGATATCTCTAGTATTAGACACCAAATGAAGCATTTCCACATACATTTTGAATTGTTTGTTGCAGTAAATAAGGTAACGCAGGCACAAGCTGTGCATGGGGTCCCGGCCTCTGGCCCAACGTTTTGCCACTTGTATCTTAGCCAAAAGTAATGCCAGAACCTCCGCTTTCCGTTTATGCTTTGTATCTCTTTTACCATTCCAGCAAAGCCATCTGAGGTGTGAAACGGATACAATGGTCTGCCATTTTTTATATAGTATTGCTCACGTTTTGCCAGTAATCATAAATTTGCTAGCACTCATGCAAAAATACCCGCTTCCCACTCTCCTCATCTTTCACTTCTTTAGTTTTGATGCAACATGTCCATGTACTTAAAGGAATATAATATATTCTACGATTGTAGCGAAAGTGAGTCATAACCTGCTATTTGATGATCAGACCCCAGTCCGTGAACAGCAATATTTCCTTACCTATTCAGTTACCGGAGTATGCAACACCTCATCTTATTTTCCTCTGGACTTGAAGCCTCCTCCTGCATTGAGATACAGAGGGACGTTAACAGCCATTTCTTCGACTTAGTAGATGTCAAGAGTTCCAGAGCCTTAAAGGCAGGAGGTTCTTGTGGGAATATTGGTGTGGTTGCGTTATTGGACATTCTTTGTACTATAATATAGAAAAAATAATATATGTAATATACACTACAGATATATATTATAATAATTTATCATTATATATAATATAGAAAAGTGTCTAGTGGCGTGTACGCTTCCTTATTTTTTAGTGTCTGCCCCAATGAATGTACCTTTTGCATATGTCACACCAGTTTCTTATGTGAAGCTTTTTTAACTGGCATATTATCTTCTCTCGTTAACACCAGAATACAACACCAAGAGTACAGGTGACACAATTTTATCTAGATTCACTCTAGCTTTGAGTTTATTCCAGGCTATCACTTTGCAATCTAATGTAGTTGTCTCTGAGGGCCGACGAGGACAGTGTCTACATATCAATTTGTTTAAGGGTATATTTTCTGCGTTATCTTTCTTTACTAACAAGTTTGGCATGTATGAGTGGTGATAAACAGTAATAGGCATAGTGTTATGTTCAGATATATAGTACAGCTCCATTTTTGGGGCAGAAAAGTCCCCCTGGTGAAATGGCAGGGCCAGTACCTCCCAAACCAGACAGGGCAGCTTATCTGCCCAGCCAGTGCAGTCTAACCATCCGGCACCGCAACGTTTGAAAGAACGATTCCGTGAAGGAGATGGGTATGTTTACAAAAAGATATAATAATTTGGGCAACACCACTATCTTGATCCCTTCATCCGGCCATCGATAACTGCAGGCCAATGCGCCTCATGATGTGTTCTTCTAGTTTGGTAATCCCAGTTCTGTATCACTACCTCTACGTTGTGGTTAACCCATATTCATGAATACTCCACTTAGTTCTTACTCCATTGTAAGAAAATGTCCAAGGGGAATCTCCTAGTACTGGGGGTAGGAGGTAATATGTATGATTTACTCCAGTGTACCGACATACCAGATAGTGCCCCAAATGTTATTTATTCCCTGATAATCTGGTTCAGGCTATTCTGTGCTTCTCTCCTATACAATGTCATATCATCCACTTATAGTGAAACAAAGAGGGGGCTTTGATTTGTATCTAAAGGCACATGCTGAGTGGTGTTGCCTCAACTTTGCTGCCAGTGGCGGCAAAGCAAACAAGAAAGAAGAGTGGGCACATCCGTCTTGTGCCCTTAGATATTTCTAATTAGGAGATATAATCCTGTTTCGAAGGCTCCTAGAGGTATTAGTATATAATATTTTAATCCAATTCACAAAAGATTTAGAGAAGCCCGTACAATGGAATATAGTAAATAGATACACCCATTCCAACTAGTCGGCATCTGATGCTGTCCCTGGCTTTAATAATGTTGCCGTGAGTACCTCTCTCTTGGTGGCAGCACAAACTTGGCATATGTCTCTTCAATTCAAGCCAGCAAGTGCGGGCCAGCTGATCCGCAAATTCTCTGTAACATTCGGATGGAAGGCCATCCTGGCCTAGAGTCTTTCCAGTTTGTCGTCCTTTTATCAGCTCCCTTATCTCCTCTTGTTAGGACTGATCGCAGTATAGTCTGTATACATCACTTATCCAGGCCATAGCTGTGTCCTTTAGGTATTGATTAATATGCATTGTGTACTATGATGTTTAGAAGAGTAAGCCAGTGTAGTAATTCATGAATACAGACCATATTTAGTTTGCTTGATATTCAGGAGTATCAATGGTGTTCTGTATACATCCTTTGTCATTTGCAGCCACTGGTCTCTTAATCAGGCCGGCTAACACTTAGCCTGAATGATCACCATGCACATATCTGCCTGCTTCTCCAAATAATTGATTTCCCTCTCCGCCCCCTTATTATACTCTGAAACCCTGTCCCTAATCTTGGCTTGTGTTGAGCCTCCCTCTCCTCCCTTGGTACATTGCAACTCATTAAGCTGACGCTCTATCCTTGCCATGTGGTCTCTCAAAGATGCGAGTACTCCCTCTTGGTGTGCAATGTATTGCCAACTGATTACCACTTTAAATGCCTCCCATACAGTGCTCATGTCATCGACTGAACCAATATTATTAGCAAACTATGCCTTAATCTTGTGTCTGCGCTCTTCTCTAAAAATCCGATTCCCTAGCAACTAAGATTGTATGGTAACTCTGAGCTTCTGGCATGTATAATCTCATCTCTACCGGAGCTGGATCCAACACATTTCTGGCCAAATGTTGTTTTGTTTGTCATGTACTAACTTGCATCACATGCTGTGGACCAGTAATCAAGCTTGGTTCTTGTATTGTGTGCTGTTGACTTGAAGGTCCCCTCCGTTTCATTGTTCTTATCCACCGCATAGCTACCAAGTTGTGTTCTGATATTCTCATTGAGAGCCTTCGCAGCCACTGCTGTGTACATACCTGGCGTGTGCGACCTGTCAACTTGCGCTTGCAGCACAACATTCAAGTCCCCTCCCAATAGTATCGTCTTAGTAGAAAATGTATTGTACAGTTCTAAAGAGTGGGAAAATTAAAGCTGATCTACGTTTGGGCCATAATTATTGTATGACCCTCACAAACCGCCCTTCACCCACACTGGTCTCCCCAACTCACCAGTGAATTGTAGACTTCCACAACATTTGCCCTTGTTTATCCCACTGTATTGGTGCTCTGGGGAATGCCTAATAGACATATAACCAATCAACCAGGTATTATCCCTGGGGAATCTTCCTGTGTTGACCCTTCTCCTCCTTTACCATCGGAAGTGGCTAGTAGACTTGTTAAATGAGCATGCTGGTACGCAAGTCTGAGAACAATTTAGGATGAAAAGCATGTGGTCTAGATCAAAATCTCAGCATGGTTTCACATCAGATTTCGCGATAGTGACCAACCCAGACAAACCACCCAGTGAATGAGTTAGGATAGGCTGGCCTTTGACTATATTTAATGCTGCAAAGACAGCAAATATCTATGCTGCACTGTATAATAACCCACAAAACCTCCTGATATCAAGCACTGTTCATGCATCAAAATGAATCCAGAAAAGGTGTCCATGTGTTGGTTTTCCTTGTCGCTTATACATGAAGAAGATACCCTGTGTTTTAATTGCTCCCTTTGCAGACATCTTAGTTCTTTAGCTTCTTGAGATATGCGAATGCGGATCCAAGAGACATGCTGTTTACCTTGAAGAGTGGTTTTCCGATGAGCCGGGTAGAGTATGGCAAACGCAATATCCAGTTGGCCAGTATTCCTGTCGGGCTTAGTCATATCTCGTCTGCCATCTATATCTGCCATTTTGCCTGGGTGGTTCGCCTCAAATTGCAGTTAGCTTTCTTGTTAGTTATTCCCATGTTCATTTTAGATAACGGTCAGTGGATTATGTATGGGTCTCTCAGTCTGGAAACTGCAGTATGCTGGCTATCTGTTGGTGTAGCAGTCGTCTGTTAGCGTTTGTACAGCAAATAGATCTGCTGCTTAAAATTACACTTTTTGTGTAGACCTATTTCGATCCAGTGCTATAATTTAATTTAGCACACCTTTTGCTGAGAGAATGTGCACCTCTGTTGCAGTACCGAGAGACCTGCTAGGGATCCATTGCCTTAATTTAGCAGGTGCCCACATTTTAATTAGAGTCCATATAGAGAACATGCCACTGAAGCCCCGCAGGGATCTCCTGTTTCTCTCAACACAGTGGGGGCATGAGCAGACTTTGCTAATGGCATGCCACAGTCCAAATGAGCTGAGCAAAAGCCTGTGTTTTGGCACCACTGCCTCTACAAGTGTGTTCTTAGTTCTTCCAGAGGGATCCCATTCCTCCCGCATCACCTCCTTGTGGCAAGCTGCCCCATTCACTCTCCTGCTGTATTAGTAGCGCGGGCCATTGAGCTCTCCTTATCACAGCTATGTCAACTCACCCTCCCAGCACTCAGGCTAATGGTGCAATAGCAATCTTCTCCCTTGCCTCTCCGGAGCAATTGTATCTAGGCTCGCACCTTTGACACACTTGTATGCATGGCAGCGGTTGCCCCACCAAGGCCCACCACAGGCAGAGTGCCCTAGCTACCATCTCATTCCTCCATTGCCCCTCTGACAATCGGCCATTTTTTTTTTTACTTCTCCTTTCTTGTGCCTTCTCTTGTCTACACCTCAGAGGAACACTGGCCTTTGCTGCATTTAATTTGCGATTTTGTGTACTTCTGTGATGCCTAATTGGTGCTAATTTTAGCAGTTGATGGCTACTGGCCCTCAGAGCCTCACTCAGGTGTGGCCATCTTGAAGGCCGGCACTTTGGTCCACCCCAAACTCCTTCATTATTTTTGTTGCTGTTGTGCTGCTATGGACTTTGATGTCCACAGGACCATCAGTAGCGGCCTAGAGGATGTACAACATTCGGGATCTTCCTCTGGTTTTAGCACCAGTAGACTCAGTGCTTCTATCATACTTTCTAGAAGCCAGTCCCTATCCACTAATTAATTTCAAACCTCTAACAGTTTATCTAACAACATAGCCAGATTTACCTGGTAAAACTCCATACGGAGTCCATCCAAACAGGGCGTTTTCGCATTCTTCATGCATTTAAGTACAGAAGCCAAATCTTCCAACAATGGCTTTGTGTCAGACTTGGCAGGAACTTTATCATTGTCTGGAGGGTCAGGTGTATTTGTCATGGTAGAGGGATGGGAGCACGCTGCCTCACAGCACAGTTTACCCATTAGTATTATGGTAAATTAAGTACAATGTTTGTTCTTAATTGAATATTAGTTGTAACTTTTCACCAGAGTTGGCTCAGATAGTGCTGTTCATCTCTAGACACATGTCTCCGTATTTTATCTTTCATTAGTAGAGATCAGAAAAACAAATTGCATCAGGGGTTGCTGAGAATGCTACCACAGTTCTCTCAGGTCTTGGTACCTCTCACTGGCGCACAGGTGCATCTCCAGAAGCTAGTGCAGTTCATCTCTAGACACGTGTCTCTGGATTTTATCCTTAATCAGTAGAGATCAGAAAAACCATACTAAAACTAATCACTTGAGCCAGTCAGCTGACGAGCTTTTGGAGCTGCACCTGTGCGCTTGTGTCGAGATGAACAGTACTACCTGCACCAACTCTGGTGAAATACTAAAACTAATATTCAAGTAAGTGCTAATTGTGAACTGCATTCTCCATAATGCAAAGGGGCGAACTGTGGTATGTGAGGCAGTGTGCTCCCATCCCCCTTCTGTTTAAAAAGGCTCCTTGAGCCACTGTGCTGACGAGCTCTTGGAGATGCACCTGTGGGAGGTACTGAGACCTGAGTGGACTGTGACAGCATTCTCGGCAACCCCAGATGAAATTTGTTTTTGATCTCTACTGATGAAGGATAAAATCCTGAAACACGTGTCTTGCGATGGACAGTACTACCTGCACCAACTCTGGTGAAATACAAAAACTATTATTCAAGTAAGCGCTAATTGTGAATTTGATTCACCATAATGCAAAGGGGCGAAATGTGCTGGGATGTGAGGCAGTGTGCTCCCATCCCCCTTTTGTATTGTTTGTCACGTTCAGAGTTTGTAATTATCTCCCAAATACCTTGTATATTGCTACCTGCGTGTGCTCCATGGCACCATTATATACAATATGTGCATAAGTGGTAATATAGGGATCTCTCAGAACCAGGCCAATAATCTGCCTGACTTGTCCCCTTCAATGTGCAATTTCGGGCTGTCTGATGTGTAACTATCTAGGGAGGCGCATCATTTTTCATATTCTGTCTTTTTAGCTGCAGTTCCCTCAATTCAGGCCTGTGTGTACTTTTACTGTATAGGTCAGCTGTCTTCTCCTCTTCCTTGTGTATGCCAGCTTTCAGTTCCTTACTGACTCTGTATGTCTTAATTATGCATATCCCTCTCATGATCACTTTCATAGCATTCCATTCCCTCCTCCTATGCGGTCCCAGTTAACATTGAAGTAGTTTTCCAGTGCCTTGCTATCTTGGTTCATAAAGTTCAGTCTTGCAAGGATCCTGTTGTCAATCGCCACGTAGGGACACTAACCCTATTACTGCCCCAGGTGCATTGCATACAATGAGCGGAATGGTCTGACAGAATCAGGCCTAGATGGTATGTGTCGGAGCACCTATTCGACACTCCCTGACTTACAGAGATATAAATAAACCTGGCTGCTCAATGGGATGTTTTTGGAGGGGGTTGTTCTGCCACACATCTACCAAATAGATTCTGCCCAGCGTCTCCTGCAATTGTTTTGATTCCTTAGTGTCCCTCCCAGCCCTAGAGGGGATGCCTGTCCAGCACCCTGTTGTACTTATTGTAACTTGTGTAGTCTTTTTATTATGTCTCCTGTTCCCTGTCACATTAGAATACTTCTCTGACATTCTGGGCTTGTCCCTGCGTGGACGTTCCAGTTTAGTCAGTTGATCCCTGGCCAGCCGTAGAAGTGTCCGTTATGCTGCTGGACTGAATAAACCTGATGTCTTCCCATATTTACTGAAGAGTCCGGCTTTATTACTTTACTACACACCCCAAACAGTTGAATTCCTCCACTGAGATCATAGAAATATCAAGCTATGAGGCAGCCATCTCATCCAGCTTTGGCAAAAAGAACTATCCATGCCTGGGAAATGTCCAGCCCGATCTACTAGGCCAGTGGCCAGGCTGACTTGCATATGGCTGGGTCCAAACTTAAATGGTGTGGTGAGCAAACCAAACGATAGATTTAGGCCCAGATCTCTGTACTGGTAGTGCATGTTTGACATTGTTCAGCATTCTGTCCATCAATTGTTCTTTTTGCATTTGTCGCCCTAAGTGGGACGGAAGAGCCCATATGTGGGGCCCGTGCTCGCCATGCCACTGGAGCCCTGCTATCTTGGCTGATGAGGGGTGATACCCCGAAACCGGTCCTAGGATGCTTGTTTCCAGTCCGGGGAGGACCTGGCCTGGAGGTTCGCGCTGGACTGTTCCAATTTGGAGCAGGGTCAAGTATGATTTTCATATGGCTGGGTCCAAACTGAAATGGCGTGGCCAGCAAAAAAAGCTGGGTTAGGCCCAGATCTTTGTACGTGTGGTGAGTGTTTGACATTGTTCAGCATTCCATGCATCCATTATTCTTTTTGCAAGTGTGAAGAGTTGAGCAGCACACTGGAGGGGAGAAAGCAAAGCCCATACACTCAATTGAGTCTTGAAATCAAAAGGAAAAAGTGGTTCCCTGATATGAGCTGTGGAAGGATACAAGTCATCCAGTCATAAAGGATGGTAAAGAGGTTGTACTACAGGGGAAGGGCTAACACAAGAGGAAGGTGTGTCATTGAATAAGAAGCAAGTAAATGAGATTGACAAGGATGCTAATCAATGATATCCAATATACTACTGAAAGGCCACTATAACTAGTTTGAGTTGTAGACAGTACTGTCTGTCGAAAATGGACTATATTACCACCTATGGTGTCAAGGTATGTTCAGCAAGAAGTTTGGATCTGGGAGTCCGACAGAAAACTTTGGACATCTTTGCTCCAGGTACCATGGTCGGTGTCGACTGTGTTGTTTGCTCTGCCATGCACATTCATGCCCCAAGCGAACTCCTAAACAAGAAGCCTTCCTCCAACAAGTCAAATAATTTGTCTATGGTGAGAGGTTGTAGGTAGGACAACTTTTCCTTAACAGTTGTTGGAAAGGACATACTCGTATCAGGTTCTCACTGGACGCTTACAGTTGCCAGACCAAAGGTGGCACAAGGGTTGGCCCTGAAGCTTGAAGTAACTGTTAAATGCTGTGGAATACAAACTGGTTGATGCCAGTGCTGGAACTTGAAGACTCCTCAGGAGTTCCAGGACATAATTCTGTTTTGCCCTAATGCCAATTATTTGTTCTGGTTGATGTTCTTTTGCTAGTGATAAGTATGGGCTCCCTTTGTGAGTCACCTTCAGCATGGTTTAAAACTTTTTTTAAATTTAACAGATTAAACATATTCATGTGCTCCTAAGAGGGCGAAGTCTTAATTTCTGGAATTATGAAAATAAATGCCCATCTTATGTTTTTTAGTTTATTTTCAAAATCTACTTTCCTTAGCTGTGTTTTTAGGCGATCATGGCTGAAGGGAAACAACATGCCCTGTGTGTTGGAGTCATGAAGATGTCTGCAGATGCTATGTAAGTTGGGTTTCAGTTGTGATTGAAATCTGAGTTTACTTGATTTTCTTTCCACAGAAGGTATGGGCCAAGAGCCTAGGTAAGACTTCCAATCCGGAGCTATGTGAGCTATTTCTTGGAGTTCAGAACACGGCTAAAAGGCACATGCTGTGTTTTCTGTTGTGACCACTTGTTGGCTATGTCAGGCTTAGTAAATTTACTCTTCTGTTCACCACGAAAGTCAGGTATGTATGACGGTATCTGCAGCACTGGTGAACAGTAAGCTGCTCTAACCCTCCGATGGACAATATTTGACTTGGCATCAAGAGGCACATGACAAAAAACACTGCGACTCTTTACACCCACCAACCCCCATATACTTCATATTAGACATGGGTAGTGTAATGTTATTAATCATATGTACAGTGTATTTTCTTTATTGCATTTTTCACACTCCACTTCCTGTAATCTGAGTTTAACCAGACCCCATTTAACCCACGCTAGACTGTGTATCAAACCTTTTAAGATTCCCTTTCTGGGCTAAAAATGTTTTTATAGTGCTTCACTGTTCGGATCTAGATTTGCACAATGTAGAATACATTCAAAATGATTAAAAAACATTTTTTTAATACAGCTAGGAACTTTCTTAATGTCTGTCATATTCTCAGTCTCAAGGCATCCCACCCCACTGCAGATATGACTTGTCCTCTTTTGTTTCGGCTTCCTTTTTCTTTCCCCGGCATAGTGTCTCCCACCACCTGCTTTCCATGACCGGTAGATCTCCGCTGTGTAAATTACTCATTTTCAACACATTCGACACAAAAGGACATTTAAAACGCTATTCCTACTCTTTTTTTTGTTTCTTATGTTCCTCCTTTAACTTCGCTTTACTCTTTCTGTACTCTGCACTCCAATAATATTTTTATTGCATGCATGTATCTGTTAGACCTGGCATCCCTGACTTAGTTCTCCCCTAACATTTTTGCCTTTAATCCTCTTGTTTTGCTGACTTCATTTTTGCTGGCTTTAGTACTCTGCACATTTTACCATTGAATGCTAACCAGTGTAAAGTGCTTGTGCTTTCCTTAAAACCTGGCAGAATTTGTTTACATCCGATTGGCCTATTTAATTCCCTAGTAAAGTGCCGCTACATGTGCCCAGGGCCTGTAAATTAATTGCTACAAGTAGTCCTGTTGCTCAGAATGTGCCACCCACTTAAGTAGCCTTTTAAACATGTCTCAGGCCTGCCATTGCAGCCTGTGTGCGCAGTTTTAAAACTGCCCATTCGACCTGGCAAAATAAACCTTTCGCAGGGCCTACAATTTCCTTTTTAATACATATGTCACCCCTAGGGTAGGCCCTGGACAGCCCTGAGGGCAGGGTGCAGTGTATTTAAAAAGTAGGACATGTGTTTTTAAGGTTTACATGTCCTGGTAATGAAAAACTTTTGAATCCCATTTTTTCCTCTACTGCAAGGTCTACCTATCCCTTAGGAGTTACCTTTTTTACATGTAATAAGCTGTAACTTCCAATTGGGAGCAGGTAGACAGCTCGAGTTTGGTGTCTTAAGAATTGTAATTAAAAGCTCTCTTTAATGGTAAAATCGGTTTTAAATTGCAATTTTGAAAATGCCACTTTAAGAAAGTTATGAAAAGAAAACAGCTGCGTTGCACTCAAATTTTTAACACTCAACAATTAAACCATGGAAACAAATGTTATTAAATTTCAGTGTGCACCCTCTGAGGCGGTACTACCCCCCGCCAGTGCAAAATCAATAAAACAACTAGGACTGAAAGTCTTAGAGTGTGCACTACTCTTGCGCTTAATGAAGCGTCACACCAATATTAACCTGTTTCTTTAAAAAAGTTAATCTGCTTACACATTATCTAACACATTGTCTGCATGACAAATGTAAATGAATGTAAAAAAATAATCGAACAATTTTTCAAAGTTTCAACAATTCATTGCTTCATGAATCTTGTTTTATTCACATGAGTTTTTACTCATAACGAAATTCCTTTCAAAGGATGATCATGAATAATGGGCGTGAGTCACTCGGTCCCAATGCTTTTCGGGTGCTGTGTACACCCTTCCTCAGGGGAATCTATCAACAAATGATAACTACAATCAGTAAGTATCACAGTACAATCTCATGAAAACATGTAAACTCCATCAAAAGGCCTGCAATCACGTGAGGTAAATTGAGTAAAGCTATTTAAGAATGGGATATGTGTCCATGACACTGGAGATACAAAGATAGGCAAGTAATTCAGAGACAGACATAGTGCGTGATCAAAAAAGTGATGCTCCACATGCTCATGTCTACGTGCCCCTATGCATGCTCTCCCCGGCGCAACACTGCGGTTCACACTGCCTATAAACCAATAACAAAGTGAAAGAAAAATAAAAAAGGAAAAAAAGAACTGATGAAAAGGGGGTACTCTTAACAGGAACGGCTCATGCATAGTACTTGTGACACATGCTGAAGAAATATAAACAATCCTTCCATACCTCCACGCCCACCTTTCTGTGCGTCAACCAACTGCAAAAGGGATTATACAAGTACTCCCGATTAGGATCCCTAGACGTTGTTCCCCCAATCAATGAGGGTACTGACCAACTGGTGTGAACGCTGACTCTAGTTCCAAACACTGCTGCCTGTACGGTGCCAAGAGAAAGTGAAAATAAAATAAAAAATGGAAACAAAAACATCCGTGAACGACTGTAATGTCTTACTCAGCGTTTAAACTGCTGACTGTGTGCTGCTGACTTCTAGCAAACTCACCACTATTCCAAAATTGTGTCCGTGACTGTTCTAGGTGGCCAGTGTAAAGATCCCAAAGGTCCTAAATGTCATAAACTGCGAAAAAATAAAAAAACATCCCAGCTTAAAAAAGAATTCTAATGTAACAAAAGACCCAAGCACCAACCCACCGCCACGGAGACGCCGCTTACTTCTAGAGAGAATCTGAAAATGCTCCCATACTGTTAGAAAATGCAGGTACCAATTTTCCGTGCAAAAGTGTCCCGCCGTCCGCTACAAAACATGAGACGTACCGCAATTAACGAATGTCCGATCTAGATAACCAAAAACCGACCCAAACACCTTCCCTGTATTACAAAAACCTCATCTTACTTGGCGTGAATCCTGTAAATGCTCTTCAGTTGCCGTCCTGGTAACTCAAAGTTTAACCCGGGGAGAGAGCAAAACGCCGCATTTAAACTATCCGCCTTGTTCTCAAACGCGTACCCTTGTGACGCAACAAATCCTGTCACCAGTGATAAGAGATAGACAAAGGACTGAAAGATCGTCGTAATTAGAAGGATCAGGCAAGATGTCTGCCATAGTCATACATCCATGAATTCCACACAATACAAGGTATGAATTTACAACGATGAATATACGGCTCTGTTTACAGGAGTAAAAGCAGCACATTTTTAACTGTTCGATGTTAAACATGACTAAACAATATTGAGGTGAAATTTGTCATTCTATGAAAATCTGTTTTCCATCTTCAAACAATGTCACCACCTTTGTTGGATAAAACAATCAACACATACTGCATAGGGTACACTAAACAAGCTTAGTGCACAACTTTCTGCTGGATCCCAATTGGAGTAGAGATTTAAGAAAATTAAGGTATTAGTTAACAACATCATACATGATCAAATATTTAAATGATGTTCGCTCCAGTGAGCATGCACATTGAAAAACAGTACATAGTATGCTGAATGAAACAACATATCTGATAGAGACATCTAGCCGCAGATTCCTTAACTGAGAATATCCCCAGGCGTCAGACTGGATCCGGAAAATTTTGCGCAGCAGCACCCCTGCGCGCCTGGGGGCGGAGCCGCTTGGCTCCGCCCTGACGTCGTCCCCAGACATGACGTCAGTGGAGCCATATAGGACCCTCCCGGCGCGCTGACGTCAGTTTCCTTCTTTTCCGCGTCCCAACGCGGATCCAGGATTCAGCTGTTTATCTGGCCTGTTTTCTTCAGGCCTTTTCGACGCCTTCTGCGTCGGGGAACGGTGTGCGATGCCTTCGGGCTTTAAGGTGTGTGAGACCTGTTCGCGACAGATGTCGGCGTCGGACCCGCACACCATTTGCATGTGGTGTCTTGGGTCGCACCACGACTCCGTGGAGTGTGCCGCCTGCTGGCAGATGCGTCCGAAGTCCCTGCGGGAGCGCTGAATGAAGCTTTTGGCTGCCCGGATATCCCGCACGGCGTCTCCCCGCCGCTCTCGGGCTGGCTCTTCTGTCCGCGTCCGCTCCCGGAGTCGTTCCTGCGACCGTTGTTCACCTAAAGGTAAGTCCAAGCACAAGTCACGGATATCAGCGACCTCGCTTCAACGTGACGATGGGGGTCATGGTTCCCGTTCCACCACGGAGCCGTACCCCCCGGAGTCGGCCTCCATTTACCCCCCCTTTCTGGGTGATGGTGCGACTCGACCCCAGATGGAAGCCTACTACAAGGCTCTGCACTCCATCTTCGGGTCACCTCCTCTCCCTGGCGCGCCTTCGGGTCCCACAGAGGAGGTAGGCGTTCAGGTCGGATCTTCGCCGGCGGGTTCGCCCTCTGCGCCGGCCGAGTGCCTTGACTCCGGCTCCAGAGTCGTGCCGACGTCGGGACACAACCCGGATGGGCGTCCCAGCCCCACGTCGAGCCCTTCTGCCCTGTCTCCACATGGCCCCTGGTGGCTCCCTGCGTCGACGGCACCATGCCTGTCGACTCCTGGTCGTTATCCTCCTCCGCACCTATCGGTGGTGGGGACGTCGACGCCGGCTCGTGCCACAGCCGGGTCTCCTCTCGTGGAGGTCGACGTCGGTTCGACCCCGTCTCAGCGTCGTTCGACGCCGGAGCAGCCGCCGGTTCCAGTTGATTCTCCGCTTCGGGAGGACGCGGATCCGGTATACCCGGGGTTCTCTCCACGCCATTTGGCTCCGATGCCCTGGGGTCAGTGGCCCCTTGCTCCTCCTGCTGCGGGACGTGTCAACTTGCAACCGTCCCCTACAGATGGCCTGTTGTCACCCTTCAGGATGCCCACTGAAGCTGGTGCATTGTTTTTAAGGGGTATTCGCAGGGCTGCAGCTGTTTTACACTTGCACCCTCCGTCTGTCTCCTTGTTCTCCGATCCATTATTGGATCTCCTCCACCAGGGTGAGGTGGACATTGAGCCCTTGCTGCCTTTTAGCGGCTTGTTGTTCGACGCGCTTCTTGGAACGTGGGCACGGCCCTCTTCAGGAGATCCTGTCGACCGGGCCATTGCGCATCGGCATCGTCCGGCCCCTGGGGGCCCAGCCTGTTTGTCCCTTCAGCCTGGGGCTCAGGGACGAGTGGTCCAGGTGGCTTTTGCCACGCAGCCTTCCTCTCCGCCTCTATTGCTGCCTCCCACTAGGGAGTCTCGTTGGTTGGAGACATGTGGACGCAGCATTTTTGCGTCCGCTAGTTCAGCCCTATGTGCTCTGAACACGGCTTGCGTCTTTGCCCGGGCTTCTTGTGCCCTTTGGGACTCTGTGGAGTGTCTTTTACCTTCTCTCCCCGAGAGTCCTCGTGCTGACATGGCTCGCCTCCTTCATGACGGCCGAGAGATGGCACGCTTTACCATTCGGTCGGCCATTGACTCCACCTATTCGGTGGGTCGGGCAATGGCCAGGTCCGTTGCTCTGCGTCGCCATGCTTGGCTGCGCGACGGGGGTTTCCCCGAAAATGTTCGTGACAGTCTCCGGGATTTGCCATTTGATGGTGTGTCCCTGTTTAACGAACATGCAGACTCTGCGGTTCTCCGCCTTCTCTCTAACCTTCCATAGTTTTTATTCTGTTCTTGTCCGTTTGCGGACTTTGTCCTCACCCTCTGCAGTGTTGTCTCTGCTTCATATCGGCCCTGGGTTCATGCTGTAATACCTGAACGGCCTGGGCGGCTTCTCGCCGCAATTTCTTTTCTTTCATGCAGCTGGTCAGCTGCTTATATTTCTGTTGATCCTCTGTCTATGAGCTCACGCTCAAGAGGTGCCCCTTGTTGGGGTTGATACTTACCCTATGTGGGGTAGTCGTTGGCTATTGTATAGCTGCCTCCTTCACACACGTCTTGGTAGGCTCCTGTGGGGTCTTTTTCACGAGGTTGTCCTGCGGCTGTGCCTGAAAACTTTCACTGCTGCTGCGGTCCCTCCCGGGACCTTCTTGCGGTCCATTTGTTGGTCTCGTTCTATCGCCTCTCTCATGGTGTCTGCTGCTGGTCTGTGGCACTCCCCTGCATCTCACTGCTCCATTTCTTGAGGCCCAGGAGGGCTTTAAAGTCCTTGTGTGCCCTCATCCCGGAGGACTTTGAGGTTCTACCTCGTGTCACCTCTTCCAGGAGGGTTTTTTCAGGTTAGCCCTCCTTGGGTGGTTTGTGCTGCCTTTTCTCGTCAGCCACTTTCCTTGCGACCATCTGGTTCCTAACCGTCTCGTCGTGGTTCTTTCGCTGCGGCCGTCCCATCTGTGGACTGTCTCCCAGCGGGACCCTGTCGCTGTCCCCGAGCACGCACAGCTAGCTCGGCACTATTCTTCTGTGTTCTATAAGCGTCCGCTGGCTGCTCCCTGGTATGTTCACTGTCACGGGCCGCTGCGCTTTCCTGCAACTTTACGTTGCCTACTTCTACTCTCCTTTATCCATGCTGCGTAGTCCTTTCATGGTGGGACTTCGCTCTCCATGGTGGCGTTCTGGCCCCAGACGCTGATACTTTATATTGTCTTGTGCCTTGCTCTTATGGCCACTTACCCTGCCAGAGCTTTCCATTTCCCTGCTGCATTCCGCGCAGGTGTTGTCGTGCTTTCCTTCGGGCTGCTGTTGCTGCTCTCAGCGGGAGTGTTCTCCTCAGAACATTGTTTGCCTTGTGGGCTCTTGTACGTACATCCACTTTTGTTCCTCCTGTACGTTTCGTACTGACTCCTTCCAGTACTGCTCGGCCTCCCTGTCTGTCTCGCGGTAGACGGTGGATCTTCCCTACCGCCTGTGGCTGTTGCGTCTGGCTCTGGGCATTGCTCTGTCCGGTACCGCTGCAAAATGGCTGTTGGTGCCTATGGTGCCTTTTCTTTCCTTTTCTTTCTCAACGCATCCTCCGGGCTGTCCGGCGTACTACACACACCCAGACCTCCCACATGCATGGTCCTTCTTGCGGTGGCCGTGGTCTTGTTCCTCACTTTTCGTGAGCGCAAGTCTTCTACGTGTGTTGGTTTTGACGGATCTCTTTCACGCGGTACACCCTGGTGATGCGTCTCTCGCATCTCAGCTTTTGCTCGTGGCGTTTCATTGTGCCTTTCCGTGGTGGGGTTCTGGCGGTACACACAGTGTCTATTGTGTACTTCTGTTCCCCACGTGCGTGGCACTGGTTATTGCCTCATTCTCTGCCATTCTGCCTTTTGATGCCCGCCCTTTCACATGTCCGGTGCATGGGCGATGGTGCATTGGCAGGTCTTGTGTTTCCAGAAACACAGAGTCATCCTGGGCATCGTCAGCATCCTTCCGCTGCTGTTCCCAGTTCCACAGTACTTCTTTCACTGTCATGCATGTCCGTCCTGCATGCTCTGACTCGGTCCATTCTTGTACCCTAGCTGGACCTTTCTCTTTTGCAGGTCCATCGGATCCTGTGGATCCCTCACATCCTACATTTAGTTCCTCTTCTTTTCCAGAAGATATTCACTCTCATTCCGCACTGACCTTCTGGTTCTGTGCTCCCTTTCCACTCTGTTTAACCGAAAGGGCTTTCCTGCCGCCCTTGGCAGCTTTTGATGCCTTTGCCTCTCATTGTTGGCCACTCCCTACGGAGTATCCTAGTCTGGTGTTGGCCACTCTGGCAGTGCTGCCCCCACTGTGTTTAGTCAACTGGTTGACACTTCTATTCCCTTGGGAACTTAGTGGGGTTCAGTCGCAAACCCGCCTCCTATGGGGTATGGCTTTAGTATCTATTCTCAGTTAAGGAATCTGCGGCTAGATGTCTATCAGATGTACGAGTTACTTACCTTCGGTAACGATGCATCTCGTAGAGACGTTGTCTAGCCGCAGATTCCTTAACGCCCACCCATCCTCCCCGATCTGCGAGGACCTTTTCAGGTGGGGTTTTCTGCATTCGCCTCCCTCGGGGTGGCTTTGTCTTTCTACGGGGTGGTATCTCTCGCCTCCATCCCCGTCAGGCTTATTCCTTTGGTTTACTTGTTCTGCTCCTCCCAATCTCATGCTTGGGCGGTGAGTTCAGGTGTCCCTCTGCGTTTTTCCACATGGGTTTCCTCCAGTATGGGGCCTACTGGTATTCTCTACCCTCCCACCCACCTTCTCCATTGACACTCCTCCAGTCAATTGGTTTTGAGGTCTTTTTGGCCTGTGCCTCAGTCCAATGGTTCTCTCACAGGGGACAGAGTCTCCCTATTTCTTTCTTTTCTCTTCTTTAATCCTGTGGTTTGGGGCTTTCTTGCCTGTCGCTGTTGGCTCTTCTCATTTCCGTTTTACCTCAGGAGAGGGCATTCTCTCGCTTTTGCGGGATTGCTTCTCAGTGTACTGTTCTGCTCTTTTCATTCACTTCATCTGGTGCAGGCTTTCTGTCGTCTGCCTTGGTCTTCTTTTTATAGATCGATTTGCCTCAAGGGTGGCATTCACTTCGCTTTTGCGAAACTGCTTCTCAGAGTATTGCTCTGCTCTTTCCCTTTCACCAACTTTCAGTCGACAGTGCTTCTCACTGTCGTTCATGGTGCTTCTCACCCTTTGGTTCTTTCTCTCTCACCAATTTTCTTTTTTATTCGCACACTGTTCAAATACTCTCACAGTTTTAGTGGGGGCTCCGCGTTGTGGCGCGGAAAAGTTCCTCCGGAGAAAACTGACGTCAGCGCGCCGGGAGGGTCGTATATGGCTCCACTGACGTCATGTCCAGGGACGACGTCAGGGCGGAGCCAAGCGGCGCCGCCCCCCGGCGCGCAGGGGTGCTGCTGCGCAAAATTTTCCGGATCCAGTCTGACGCCTGGGGATATTCTCAGTTAAGGAATCTGCGGCTAGACAACGTCTCTACCAGATACATCGTTACCGAAGGTAAGTAACTCGTACGTTAAACATAACATGACGAGGTGTGAATGTATCAAACCCATACACCTCTATAAATGCGATATCCATTGCCCTGCACAATCTGTTAATTGCAACTGTAGTTCAAATGTAATTCAAAACAGCCTCACCTATTTAAAAAATGCAAATCCTACCCAGTGATAATGCTTGTGTCAGAAAAAACTGTGAAAAGTGTGTGGGAAAATGAAACTGCAGTGTTGTTGCGGGAATTAGTTATACACGTTATTAGTTTACAGGAAGCATGCCAATTCCAATTTATCATTGAGTCCTTTGGGGGTCAATGTATCCAAGAACCAAATCCAAAAACTTTCACGTTGAATTAAAAACTTAGACATGTCTCTATCACTTCTGCTTTTGACCACTTCCAATATAGTAAATCTCAGTTGAGCAATAGTGTGATGATTCTTAACCCAGTGGCATGCTAGAGAGGAGCTTTTCGTAAAAGTTCTAATCCTACTTTTGTGCTCCGTAATCCTTGTACGTAACATTCTCTCAGTCTTGCCCACATAATACAGGCCACAAGGGCATTTGATGGCGTAAATCACATTCTGCTCATTGCAATTGGCCGTGTAGTGTAAATGTACTGGCTTTCCTGTCCAAGGATGAGAGATAAGGGTTCCTGTTAAAACGTTGTTGCAATGTGATCAATTAAAACATTTCTGCATGCCCGTATGTTGCTTTTTAGTGTCTGGACTGTTTTCCATCAAGATCTCACGAAGGTTACGTGACCTCTTGTACGCAAAAATCGGAGGATCATGAAACAAATTCTTCAAATCAGGTTCCAACTGTAGAAGTTCCCAACGATTGAGAATCACTCTTTTTATGGCTGATGCTTGTAATTCACTTATTTCTTGCTCCAGACCGGACAGATCCGATGACCACTCTTCCACGATCAGCAGAATTAAGTCAAGTGAGCACTTGTTCAGAATGGAGTACCACTTTAAGAAAGTTGGCATTTTCTTGTCCTAACCAATTGGTGCCTGCAACCTGGTCCTGGGTCACCTGGCTAGGTGTGGCTGGCACTTGGTCTTTGTGCATTGCTCCCAGACAGTGAGACAAAGGCAAATAGATGTTGGCAGGATGGGTCACTCTGAGTTAACAACGTCACCTACCACACTTTCCCATCACAAAGGCTCTTCCTGAGCAATTTCACAAAGAGTTTGTCACTAGCATCTTGTGATCCCAGACAAGCTAGAGCCAGGACAGTGATGATGGGGATGCCTGACACCTCAGGGGGTGGAAACCGCTAGAAGCTTCCTCCACGTCAAAGTGGGCACCAGGTATAAAGGTTGGACCCCAGACCCCAACACTTCAGTACACTTCTGGACCTGTGGCGACTCTGCCAGGAAGAACGACTGCTGTGCTGCTTAAAGGACTGCCACTCTGCTGGACTACTGCCATGCTGTGCTGACCTGCTGCCCTCCTGCCTGGGTGAAAAGGACTGGACCTGCATCTCTGAATCCAGGACCCCAGAGTGACTCCAAGGACTAGTTGGCTGGCCTCCTTATCAAAAGCCTCAGGGACATAACAGGCTTCCAGCACCCAGACTCTGCCATCTGTGAGTCTTGACCCCCCAATTGGTGCCACCCCAGTCCTGAACCCTTGAAAGTGGGCCTGAAGGTGTTCTATCAGCCCATCTGTGGATCCAGCAGAACCAGTGCATCTACGCGGCGCAGCGCATCTCCTGCAGAACCGGTGCATCGCCTGCTGTGCGGACTTACCAGACGCAAGGACTTCGCATTGCTCATGGCAGACTATAGGAGCCGACGCATCTCCACGCAAGAATATCGCCTTGCGCTTCACAGCTCCCAGGAAACTGCTGCTGCACATCTCACCCAGACCTCACATCGCCTCTGCTGCGTGATGTATTCTCGACACTGGACCCTGCATCTCTGCGCAATCAGGACTAAGGCACTGTGTTAAGCGGGCCGAAGTGGGTCTCTGTAGCCTGGCTTCGCTCTATTGTGGTCGGCCTAAACTTGTGACTTTGTCCTAGTCCGGTGGGACCTGAGCACCACAGTCTAGTGATTGGATTTTTGTCATTTTGGTCTTGATTTATTTTTTCAATTTACTCGATTCTAAATTGTGGAATGTTTCTTGTGTTGTATTTACTCTTCATTAGAGTTTGAGGTGCTGCATAAATACTTTACACATTGCCTCTACGTTAAGCCTGACTGCTCTGTGCCAAGCTACCAGAGGGTTGAGCACAAGTTAATTTGGGGTTTGCTTGGGACTTCACCCTGACCAGGATTGTGGTTCCTACTTGAGCAGGGTTCCAATCCCCACCCGGTCCCACCCCCAACCAGTAACCCAATTTCTCACACTGTTCATATTCAAGGACTCTCTGCCATTTGATGTATTAATGCAGCCATTTTAGCAATTCTTAAATTCTAACCCACTGCTTTGCCTTTCAAACTGTATGCCTCAATGTATTTTCTTTGCTCTCTACTTTTTTCCTATCTAAAAGTCAATGTATTCATTTCACTTCAATTAGATTTCTTAAAATCAGACTGATCGAAATAATCACACTGGAGAATAAATTGCAATAAATGACGTGAGCTGTTACTCTGTAGTGAAATGGCTGTATTTAAAGAAAATCTGCCTTTCTGGCAAAAGTATCTCATCCTCACCATTTGCTCTGCCCACGCCCCATCATATCATGCAGCAGCAGTATGTGTTTATTCCTTGCTAAGCACCTGCTGCCCAGTAGTGTGCTTCTTTTGTAATAGTACATCATTTGCTTTTGGCATGTGAGTTAAATAGCTACCTCCGCTCTCCCCAGCCTCTTAGCTACTGAACAGGAGGTAGAATTAGATGAGATGAGAATAGAACTAGATGAGGAATCTGACTAAAGGCCTGATTACGACTTTGGCGGTGTGGGAGAAGGCCGCCGCACCAGCGCCTGCTTTAACACCACCAAAGCTGTCTGCACATCGGCCGCCAGATTACGAGTTTCCTCATGGTCTGGTGGGTGGTGCTTTGGCGGCCCGCGGTGGTGCAGTTCTTAGGCTCATATGTGAGTATCAGAATTGCAGCGCAGAGGGAGCGCCAAAGCCTGTTCCTGCATGGCACGGACTGTGCAGTCCATGCTGTGCAGGAACAGGGTTGCATACAGACGAGGGGCACAACATGTGCCCCCCTGCATGCACTTCCATTCACAGGGGCTCCAGTGGGCCCTGTAGGGCCCCCTTACTTTCCTGACCGCCACACTTTACATGGCAGGCTCACAGCCATGAAGGTCTGCAAAGTCGTGATATGCTTGGCAGTGCCGAGCGGGAAACTGCCAGTATATTTCTGCCCCAAACTGACACGCCACCGCCGAGGGATCGCGGATTGCCGGTGTGATGGTAACCGCTGCGCCACTGCGGGTTTGGCGGTCCTGTGGATGGCCAAGTTTGTAATTAGGACCTAAGTTAGATTCCCACTGCTCTGTATTGGTCGGTAGTTTAAGTAGGTTTAGGTCTGTGGAATCCAAACCTCCACTGACTCAAGTATGTGAAGCATAAAACTGCCCTTTTTTTCTATTTGGGGCAAGGCCTTCATAATTTTTTTGTACAAAAATTCGACGCCCAGGTTGGGTCCTCGTCCAAACATCCCCCCCCTGCCCCCCCCCCCCCGCCATGTGTTGGAGGTTGTATAGGTACCCAGGGTTTATGGTTTCCCAGGAGGGAACTGCAGAAATAGCCACAACCTGGGGATTTCTTTTTTGAAAGACTGGAAAAAAGTACTGTGCATGAAAGTGTTATGTTTTTGCAGGTTTTCTGAGTGGGCACAGGGGCACCCAAGAAAATAAATAAATGTTCAACAAGAGCCGCTCACTTATTACTATTATTCACTGCTCCAGCATGTTGCACCCCTTAATGCCCTGCAAGGGTTTATTTCGATGTTTTTTTTTATTATTTTTTTTTAATCCTGGTGGTGCAAGTGTACTTATTTTGCCTACTTGTCCCTAGAAATTTAGTAACTGGCAACTTTTTGATACTGTAAAGTGAATACATTTAAATGTTTTTTCTCACTTAACTTTTCACTGGTATTCGCAAGTGTGAAGGTGTCACGGGAAGTGTTTCAAATGCTTTCTTTTTCTTTTTTTCTACAGAGAGAAAGTCAATAAGGGAATCGGCATTGAAAACATTCATTATTTAAACGATGGTTTATGGCACATGAAGACGTACAAGTAACAACACTGTAGCTCCAGAGAAATGCACTTAGATTAAATGTGGACTGCTTTATATTTCATGTTTTTATTTGTCTGGTAAACCATATTTTCTGTCACCCTGCTGAATAAATCAATCTAAGAGTAAACCATAGTTTGCATTGTGTGTTTCAGGACCTATTCACTGTACAATGTACCATATATATTGGCTGTATAATATAGCTTTAGTGGTGCTTAATTTGTGCTGATATTTGCAAGTAGTGGGCAACGGCACTCCTTTTTGGACAACAGGACTTATTTTCATTATAAGACTTTGAAGCAAAGCAAGAGAGAGAAGAGGGAGAAAGGAGGCAGAAGAGAAAGATAGGAAAACTGACAGTGAGAGAGCAAGAATGGAAAGGAACCAGCTAGAGTGAGATATAGGTGAGAAGGGCAGTGACAGGAGAAGGCATTCGATGGAATCAAGACTAAAAAGCCTTGGTATTGGACAAAAGTGGTATCTGGCTGCGTTGACAGGTGCCCAAGAAACGCCTTGGACCTATGCATGTCTATCATTTATTTTTACAAAGCAAGCTCTAACCTTTAGGCTTAGACATGGGTGTTTAATTTTTCAGAATTCCTGGTTGAGCTGTCAGTACAGATTGTTTTCTTTTGACAGGATCCAGTGGTATGCTCTGAAGTGAGGTTGAGAGGTAAAGCATTGATTGTAATTTCCCATTGGTCAAAGTGCTGTTGAAAGCCCAGTAGTTGATTTTGAATTATGGTTAACCATCAATTCACTGGCAATGTAAAATCATTGAGAGAACCGTAGTAATGTTAAGCCCTGTTGTGTTAATCAACTGCATTGACCCGGCAGTATTAAGGGTATGGGCTTTTGGATTGCAAACTACATTAACTGAACTGTTCTTTTATGTCATTAATATCTCCTTGTTTAGACTTTGCGACACAGAGTGCTATTGTAGCCGTTTCCTGGATCCAAATAAGGTTGTGCAGTCTTTTTTTGTTGGGTTCCTTTCTTTTACGAGCCTAACCACCAGTTTATGGCACTGCACAGGAATCGTGTCTGAACATGAAGTTGGAAAAAAATAAAGTTAATACTGAAAGTATGGAAGGTCCTTCGTTAACTACTGTGAAGAGTTGATTGACTTCAAATGTTTGTCTAACCTGTTAATGTAGGCATGACCTGTCCAGAAACTACCATCCATGTAAGTTATTGTGGAATACCCCTGTGGACCCCTTCACTCTTGATTTGATTTTAATTTATAAAGCTCAACAAAGGCGTCAAGGCGCTATGGTCACAGCAGCCTACCCAAACCAGCTGTGAAACACACAGGTCAAGGGCCATAGGAAATAGGACAGCCTAAGCCGTGTACAGCCAGGTCATCAGTGCCTTTCTGAAAGGTAGATGCCTCTTGATTGAAGTCAGGGACTGGGGGAGCGAGTTTCAGAGGCTGGCAGCAGCAACTGAGAAAACTGTGCCCCCCCCCCCCCCCTCTACCAGGAGTGTACCAATGGAATATCTCCCTTAACCCAACCGGCTTACCTGGTAAAGAGCCTTATGGGCCATGCAAATAGTCTTAAATTTAATACGCTTTCTGATGGGGAGCCAGTGAAGCTCACGCAGCCCCACAGAAGCAGACTGATGCTTAGGAATATCAATAATAGCCCTAGCAAGAGTGTTCTGTGCTTTTCTTGCAATTTTGCTTGAATAGTGCTGTTAGAGTCCAAATAAAGAGCGTTACAATAATCGACTCTGGACATAGCCAACACCAGCACCTTCTTCCACGCCGAGATTGGAATGAAGGGAAAGATTTTCTTTAACCTTCTTTCTAGCCAGAAGCATGTTGCCACCGTCCAATTGGCCTGTACATTAAGAGAAAGTTTGGTATCCAGGATCACTCCAAGATTGTTAGCTTCATCAGATGGGACAGGCAAGTTGCCAAGGGAATTTGGCCATCCGATGTTATTCCATATCGAGGTATGCGTTCCAAAAAACAGCACCTCAGTTTTCTCACCATTAAGTTTAAGGAAATTTCTTCCCATCCATTCTGCTAATCTTCAAAACAGAATATGCTCTGCCAGTGTTCCTTCAGGAATTAAACTGTGGGATGAAAAAGCCTTTTTAATGGATGTTTGTTGTCACAGCCTTGATCAACGCCTACAGAAACACTATTTTAATTGTGAGCTGTATAAATGTTCTTACTCATTAACTCATAAAAATAAACCAAATGCATAATTAGCCCTCATATATGGAAGGATGACTAGGGATGCTTAGAATACTAATATTTATTACTGTTTACTTGGATGCGGAGATCATAGTATAAAGCAGGAACTCAAACATACGTGGACAGTGGGCTTGTGTTTGGTTCTATTGCTGGATTAGTGCTGTATCCTTGTTTGTATAGCACTGGCTTGTCACTTTCCAACACTAGCATTTGGTCTTATGAAATTCCATCTTGCTATGCTTCCCTAACTTGCAGTTTTGTCTGCAAGGGATGAGAACCAAGATTGTCCTCCTTCCACATGTTTTTCTAAGGAATAAAAATTTGCATTATTTGATCTGAGGTCGCGACTGGGTGTGTAGTATGGCCTCGGCTTCTGTAAGTGTTTTGGGCAAAATGATCTGAGAGTTTTGAAAACTGTACATAATAGTTTGACTTAATTCGCTTAGCTGCAGTCTCAGTGGAGTATTTGAGGGCATGGGTTCATGTGATGCATTCTTTTTCTTTTCAGGTTGAAGAAGAATTTGGGTGCTCAATTGTGCATCCTCTGTAGTTTTTGCACTTATTTCTCTGATGGAACAAGAGAAGTGCCCTGCTAAGTATGATATGGTCCCTTACCTGCGAGAGATAAAGAAGCCTGTTGGGCATCATAATTTGACGATTGCATGGATTTAAATTTCAAAAGAGCTTACTGTCGAACCATACTCCAAGATTTCTCACTGATTGAATTGGGTATCGTGCAGCTCCTAGTTGAGGAGGCCAATTGAAAGATAAATTAACTCTGGTAGTGTGATTAGTTACATGAATTTTCGTGCTGTTAAGTTAAAGGTGGCACTCCTACATCATGAAAAGAATGCGTTTCACACCGGTGTTGAGGTTAAATACCTCAAACACACAAAAGGTGATGAGCGGATGATTGCAATAAGTGTAACCACTGACAATCGCTCGGGGTAGTATTCCAACCCACTGTTCTTTTGCCCACCATGCCACCTCAGTTTGGACCCAGCCATATGCAAATCAGTTTTGTCCCTACTCCAATAGGAACAGTCCAGTCTAAACTGCCAGGCTAGGTCCTCTTACCCCTTCGCATATCCAGTGTGTCATAGGTTGCAGACTTCAAGAAGGTCCAATGTATCGTAAGTTGCTGACTTGTCAAGTAGGATGACAATTAATGGTGAGCTGGAACCAATTGTCTGCAGTTCTGCTTTCCATTTCCATGCCTGGTCTAAAACAGAGTTGTTAGTTATATCAGAAGGTTTTGATTCAATGAATTATTATATTTATGTCCCCATTTGCTAGTTCTAATGAATTGCTAAGTAGTTTCTTCAGTTGAAGACAAGATGATTGCATGTTTTCATGGATCAGCAACTATGCCTTTTTTGTGGAATGCATTTATCTGTATCTAGTATCTATAAGAAACACATTAGTTATAGCTGATATGTCCCCCCCTACAACTTCCGTAAAAATAGTGAAAAATTTAGGGGTGAAATTGGACGAGAATCTCTCCATGCAGGCACAGATCCAGGCAGTGGTTGGATCCTGCTTTGGCATGTTGAAGATGCTAAAGCAGTTTCTGCCTCTCCTGTCTATCATCCACAGGAAAAGGGTGGTCCAAGCACTGATAGTCTCCAGGTTGGATTACGTGAATATACTGTACCTAGGGTTGCCGGAGTACTTATTGGCAAGGCTGCAGGTGGCCCAGAATGCAGCAGCCAGGGCAATACTTATGCTTGGCCCAAGAGCACGGTTGTCCACACAGTTGAAATCTCTGCATTGGCTCCCAGTCCGCAACAGGATCGATTTTAAGGCCATGGTTCTGGCTTTTAAGGCTCTCCACGGCATAGGTGCCGGGTACATCATGAAGAGAGTCCAATTTTATTGCCCTCACTGTACATTAAGGTCCTCATCACTTCAGTTGGCACGTACCCCCAAATACCACCGAGCGCGGATAGGGGGACGCTCCTTCCAGGTACAAGCGGCGCAATTGTGGAACAATCTGCCGGTGGAACTAAGACTGATGCAGGATCTTCTTGCATTCAGGAAATCACTGAAAACCTGGTTATTCCAGCTATAACACTCAACCGGGTGGTCATAGCGTACAGTTAATGTCATCATCACACCTCAGTGCCGGGACACTCATTTGAGTAGCTGCGCGCTTTACAAATATCCATTTAACATAACATAACATTCCTTATCTTAGAATTACCCCCAGGCGTCAGACTGGATCCGGAAAGTTTTTTCGTCAGCAGTACCTCTGCGCGTCGAAAGGTGGCGTCGGCCGGCTCCGCGTCCGTCGTTGGCGTCGTGGTCGCCGAGATGACGTCGCGGCAGCTACTTGGACGCCGCCCTCGCGCGCTGACGTCAGTTCTTTCTTTTTCCGCGCCAGCCAGCGCAGATCCGGAGAGAGCGGTACCTCCAGTCACTTTTTGACTGACTTTTATGAGCGACTTTTGTCGACGTCTTTTTTGAGTCTACGACTCCTGGTGCACGAGGGATGCCCGGCTTCAAGGCCTGCAGTTCCTGTAACCGACTGATGTCTGTTACAGATCCGCATCGCGTGGGCCTCTTTTGCCTGGAGCGCGACCACGACCCCAAGTCGTGCTCCGACTGCAGGTCGATGGCTCCGAAGGCTTTGCGGGAGCAGTCCCGAAAGCTGCTTGAGCGCCGGCAGTCGGCTCCGCGCCGTTCGAGGTCCCGGTCGCGAGGGAGGTCGAGGGACCGGTCGCGGAGCCATCACCACTCGTCCAAGTCATCGAAGTCTTCGCACTCTGGGTCGGGTAAGTCGAAGTACAAAAAGAAGTCAAAGAAGTATCCGTCGCTCTTCGACTTCTCCCCGTCGGTCGGCTGACGCGACGAGGGATGCGGGCGGCGCCCCTCCCGCGGCTCCGCACGCGGAGCCCGAAGAGTCAACTCCGGGTTCCTTCCCGGGACCCGGAGCGACTCCCGCCCAACTTCGTAAATTTTACGAGGCGATGCATGTCATCTTCGGGTGCCCAAACCCGCCGGCGCGCCTTCGGGCCCCACGGACTCGGTTGGGAGGCCTTGGCCTTCGCCGCCGTCGGCTCCGGCCACGGCGCCGCGGGCCCCCAGTGGATCCAGGCCTGGATCCTGATCGGCGCCGGTTGACCTTATTACACCTCCACCGGCGCCGCTTCCTCCGGAACTGCAACCGACACCGGTCGTGTCCCCGGCCGGAGTCGACCCCGGCCTCTATCCCGAGGTGGACCCGGAGCTGGACCAGCGTCGCCCGACGCCATATCCGGCGCCGAGTGGGGTTTTTCTGCCCCTGTTCACTCCTGGGGTCCATTTTCGGCCAGATTAACAACCTGAGGATGATGAGGAGGACGACTGGGAGGGGTCAGGTGACCCTTTAACTGATCAGCTAGGATCTGAACAGGACTGGAGAGAGGAACTGGGGGATGCCAGTGGTCTTGATACTTCCCCTGACCTTGGCATGTTGTCTCCTCCTACTATGGCTACGGAGGAAGGAGCGTCATACGCAGTGGTGTTGCGTAGGGCGGCCGAGGCCCTCAACCTCCTGCTTCCTAGGGTGGCGGTCAGGACTAACCTCCTGACAGAGGTGCTTCAGCTGGCTGCGAGCTCTTCGGAGCCCCTGCTGCCGTTTAATGAGGCCCTTACCGACGTCCTTTTGGGCACGTGGTCCAGGCCCAACCCGGGGGCTCCCGTGGATAGGATGATTGCCCGACGCCACCGCCTGGCTCCGGGCGACCCCACTTTCCTCTCCTAACACCCCACCCAGGAGAGCTTGGTGGTCCAAGCCTCCACTTCCAAGAGCGCATTCCCTACCGCTCCCCCGGAAAGGGAATCCAAGAAGCTGGACCTTCTTGGGAAGAAGATTTTCTCTTCCGCCAGCTTAGAACTGCGGTCGGTAAACACTGCATGTCTCTTGGGCCGCCACCAGGTGCAGCAAACAGTACTCCAGCTCAGGGTACAGGAAATAAAATTACTCCTCAAACATTACACGCGGTAATGGGCAAAATGCCCGCAAAACGCGAACAAATACCATTCTGGATAGCTCAGAAAATAACTCAGCTTGAGGCGGTATTCCCGAATACTAACACTTGTGATAAACACAGAATACTAACAATCTGCTTGCCCAAGGGGATCACACCACAAATAGAGGACTGCACCTCTTGGGGTACAGTCTTTGCTGCCATATATACCAGAACGCATGGTATCCCGTCATTAGCAGTAGTACCGGACGTATTGAGACAGATACAAAATGAGTACGGAGCAGAGCCTGCCCTTAACTTAGGGATGAAGTTACTAGGTAACTACGAACAGGTATCGGCCATAATACTAGCTAACATTAAGGGGGAAGGAGCTTCAGTGGCGATCCGCCAACGCCTAAGGGAGTTCAGTCCAGTAGATCAACAACACGAACTACCCAAAATAATTGAAACTGCATATGCAGAATTAGGCAGTGACAGTTTAGGTGGAAAAGCATTAAAACCACAGCTGGTGGGCAGTTCTGAAAAGGACACTACAAAGCAGACACCTACTTCTTCTAAAAGGAAGTGGGAAAATAAAAAACAACCAAAGTCTAAAGACAGCAGATCTCAATCCCGAGGCAGGTCTCCTCAACAGGAGCCTTCTGAAAGGAGGTATAACCTCTGGAATAGGGATAATATTAGGAAACCTGACAGGTATCAGGATACTGATACACGTTCCTCTCGTTCCTTTCCGGGTTCATCAAAAAACTCAGAGAGGGAAGGACGGTCAGAACACAGACAAGAGGACGCACAAAGTCCAGAGACACGCAACGCGCTGCGGACTACGCACCTAAAAAAGAAGATAAACAAAAACAGAAACCTCAGTTTAAAAAGAAGAAGGTAGCAGGTCTCAAGATCAGACATGCCCAGAATTCTGAGGACACAGCTTCTGAACGGGGAATGGGCTCTGACGATGCTAGGCAGCGCGGCAGAAGTAACAATAGCTCGCCAGAACCTGAAGGAATTTCTGGTGACAGCGGAGTTGAGTGAGTATATATTACGGTGGAAACACCTGATACTCGGGTAAGTGTCCCACATAAGTTACATGAGATAACACTCCGGATGGAGGGGGACAAGCCCAGGAAAGTTAAAGGTCTATTTTGGAAAAATCTGTCATCTGGATATGACATCCTATTAGCAGAGCAAGATTGGCCGCCAGCATTTGTCATCGAGTGCCCTAAGGGAGAAACTGTTATTTTTCCAGCATTTTCCGACCTTGTTCCCATACATTTAAAACATGCATATGCGCAGGAGTGGGCGGTTGCCCTAGCTCCAGCATTGTACAAAAATCATGTTGGTTGGGATGAGGATTCAACCCACCACGTGATCCCGTTAAAAGTTTCCCCAAATGCTCAAAGGCAACACCCTATAAAGCAAGAATCTAAAAAACAAGTCAGGGAGATCCTAGATCAACTAGAATACCAGGGGGTGATTGAAAATTGCACTTCACCTATGAACAATCCTTTGTTTCCCGTAATGAAACCTGACAACACATCGTTTAGTTTTGGATTACAGACATTTAAACACTTGCACAAAGACATTTGCAGATCAAAATGCACACAGTGCCGCATTAATGAATAACATTGTGCGGAAAAAATACAAAACAACACTTGATATCTCAAATGGATTTTTCTGCCAAAATATAGCTCCTGAAAGCAGGTATTTGACCGCATTCTCAGCGCTAGGGTCCCAACGGCAATTTTGTCGACTCGCCCAAGGGTATAAGAATAGCCCGGGGTTGTTTTCAGCAAGGGTAACAAAGTTACTCCAAAATTTGGATGAAGAAGCATTGTCCTATGTGGATGATATTTATCTAACGGACGATGACTTACCGAGGCACTTGACCAGGGTGAGCACCATTATTATGGGATTCGCCTCTGAGGGCTAGAAGTTTAATTTCAAAAAATCAAACATTGCCCATCTCAATGTCCTGTTCTTAGGGTATGAACTGTCATATGAAGGAAAAGCCTAGCAGCTAACTTTTTAGAAAAGTGTGCGCTGCTCCAACCTCCAAAATCGTTAAAGAATTTACAATCAATTCTGGGATTCCTAAATTTTGGTCGAACATACATTTTGGATTACGCAGAAAGAGTAAAACCTTTCTACGACTTAATAAAAACCTGATTTTTCAGTCAGACAATGGACACAGGAACATACAAACATCCTACGTTCACTACAGGAAGACATGATGGCTTCAAAACACTTACAGACACGCGCAAACGTACGCAACTTAGTGATCCGAGTAATAGCGGGTCAATGCGGGTACACTTATTTAACCTTCAATGAAGGCGAAACGGTACCAATCACATACAAATCACACCTGCACACAAACGCAGAGATGCGTTTCACTTCAACAGAAAAAATCCTGACAGCAGTGCAGACCGCTGTAGCAAGAGAAAGAGCTCTGGCTCAGGGAAAGCGCATAATAGTCGTGACCTCAGTACCAGCCTTAGAGGCTGTTACAAAGGCTAGCATTCCAAATGCGAAAGCCTTACATCCCAGATGGATACAATGGGCTAATTCTCTTACTGCAACGGATGTTGAATACAGATTTGATCCAAGTTTAAAAACACAAGCATTTCTGCAATACGAACAAGAATATCCTCTACCAAATGAGATTTTGCCTCTAGATCAGTATGAATATATTATTTACACTGACGGATCTGCTCAACCGGCCATAGGGAGTAAGCAAGCTTACAGCACAGCGTGTGCAATCGTTAAAGGTCGCATGCGCGATGGGAAGTTCCATCCAAGCTGCACTAAAACGCAATCTCTAGGAGACTGCATGGCTCAGTTGGCAGAATTAAAAGCACTGATACTGGCACTTGTAAATACGGAACACGAATTCCCCACACTGATTGTGTGTGATTCCTTTTACTGTGTACAGTCGTACAATTAATATTTACATAATCGGGAACAAAACTGGTTTAAAGTCGCAAAAGGTGGCACAATTAAGCATAAAATGCTATGGGAACAGGTAGTGGAGTTGAGAAACGAACTACCAAGGGCTCACGTGATACATACACTGAGTCATCAGCGTGATGGCATTCACGTTGAAGGGAATTTACTGGCTGATGAAGCCGCAAAGGGGGCTGTGCGCACAGCGTCCGTAGCTGCAATCACTCGTTCAAAAACGAGAATAGACGGCGAGATTATGGTAGCTGTCATTGCTTCAGGCAAAGGCAGCACAGCAGTACCAAAGAAATTTCCACTCAAATACTCCTACAAGTTAGATGCACACAACATTCCATATGCTCAGATTCCTGGAGTGGGGGATAGAGTAATACCAAATATGTATCGTAGGCAAGGCTTAATTCTAGCAGCACACAAGAGTTTGGGCTCTGCGCATACAGGCGTTACAGCGACTATTTCTTTACTGAAACAGCGCTACTGGTGGCCAGGGTTAACAAAGCAGACCAAAGACTATGTCTTAAAGTGCGACATCTGCCAGCAGATGAAAGGCTCCACCGTAGTACGCGCAGACACCATTACTAAAATCAGACAAACCTCTCGCATGTGTGTATTTGGATCACTGCGGACCCCTACAATCGGATGGGGCCAAGAAATATTTCATGGTTGCAGTGGATTCCTGCTCTAGATTCCTATGGGTCTGGCCTCAGCGCTCGGCTGACGCTCGAACTGTTATAAAAGATTTGCGAGTCTTTACCGGCACATACGCAGTTGGCACGTTACATTCTGACCGTGGCCTGGCGTTTAGCTCTCTGGCTTACAAAGAGGCCATGGAAGGAATGGGCGTAGCATTGCGGTACTCCTCTCCGTACCATCCTGAGGGAAATTCGGTCGAGGAGAGGAAAAACCGTGACTTAAAGCAATCTCTAACATCTAGGGTATTAGGCAAGGGCGGTAGTTCGGTCAGTCACCTTTATGGGGTCCAAAGAGCAATTAACCAGCGAAGAAGCTCTCCAGGGGGTGTCACTCCTTAAGAGGTCCTATTTGGGACAAGAATGTGGGTACCTGATCTTTATTGTGCAGGCACAGTGGCGGATGAAAAACCATTTGATATCCATGATCGTTTGGCTGTTTTACAGGATCTAAATGAATCCAGGACACAACAAAGCAACGTCCACTTAAAACAGACCGCCACTGAGGAAGTCAAGGCAGTAATGGCAAGACCTGTCTGGATCCCAAAAGTTGGGGATCTGGTCAGAGAAGATTGCAGACAAGAAAGAATTTGGGCCGTCATACAGAACAGCTGTACCAGTCCTAGCAATCCAAGGCACAAGAACTGTACTTCTGCTGCCTCTTGCCGGAAAAAAGGAGAAAAGATTTGTCTCAATCGACTTAGTGTGGTTTGATTATGTGGCCGATACTAAACAGTAGGCCACGTGGACTCCACAGTAGCAGACGCCCTCCTCTTGCTACAATCCAAGAAGTTCAAACAGAAAGACTCATCACGTTTGAAGAGCCACCTGTACGGAATGAAGGACTAAGCAACAATGCTATGGAACTCGTTCCACTTCAACAAGAAGTTCGACTTCAAAATGAAAATCAACTTAACAACCAAGTTTCAATAAGACCGACTACAGACGTCTACGTCAACATTCCTCGTCAAGAGCAAAATCCGATTTCAACAAATCCCGATGCAATTCCAACAATTGATCGAACTGCTTCTGGCTACTTAATGAACTTTGATACGTTTTCAACGGATCCAAGGAGGCGGAAACGACGCCAGCCCAAAAATCACACAAACAGAAACTCATTGACTTTTTGCACTTTTTTAGAAAGACTTACCAGGTGTCACCTTGGATAGAACTATGGTATATCACTGGAATTCTATTTTTTCTTTTTTGGCTAGGTTTAATTATAACTTTTAGTATGCTTATTAATGGACGATATCTCCAGCAGAGCTCTACAGCCCAAAGAGTCAATTTGATTTTAAAGCCACACCAGTCTTCACATCGTGAACCAAGAGACTTGTCTTCAGTGAACATCACAGCAGTTCCTATACCGGACGGTATAGTATGGGACAAGATTGATTAAGATATATTCGGTCCGACTGAACTTTTAAAGCTTAAACATGTATTTAAAATTTCTTTAAGTGATATCATTACCTCCAGTACATTGTCTGATGATTGGGACGCTGAAACTGTAAATAATATGATGTCTGATTTAGAAAGAACTGCAGCATTTCCGAACAATGAAATGTTAGAAGGTACTTCAGACTATGATACATTGTACTGTTACCAATATTATGGTTATCATTTCTTGCACAAATCTATAACACCTAGAAATGTATTTGAATACCACCAGTGGGAACACTGCCCAACACCTCCAAAAGTTAGTTCGCAAACTTTTGCACAGAAATTCACATACTTTTCAGGGTTCAACACATCTGACCCGAAGTCATTTTATTACAAAGTGGCAACAACATCAGCACAGAAAATTATGTTGACTAACACCAAACAGATTTACTCTGCTTCCTTTATGGCCCAGTTGCCTACACAGGGTTTAGACCTATGGAAGGACACTATAGATGTAAAATCGATCTGGGGTTCTAGGGACTGGCAGGTCCAGGGAACAGAAGCGCTTTTTAGAGCATGCCTCATTCCACAGCAGATGATATTTCTAAATGACACTGCAACAGACATCCTGTCTTGGACTAGCCAAGAACAAGGAAATGAACACACCTGGGTTTCCAGCACCATCACAGATGGGTGGGGGGCAGAATTCAACTACACATGGGGTAGGATTGGATGACATTCTCCAGTACAACATGTCAGATCCCAATTGGACAGAATGGCTGATTTGGCCCATTGACACAAACGCATGTCAACAGAGATTCCTAGGTATAGCAGAGGGGTTTAGTATCAGTAGGCCAGATACACGCTATGTACAGAGACAACACCCAGGGGTGGTGACATCCTATAGTGTTGGGAAGTTGTGCCTTGATTGGCTAGAAACCTCAACACTCACAGAAGTAAAACATCACTTGACCTTCCTAACACCTGATGTAGACCTTAGGGATTTCCTGCTAGGCCCAAGGAAAACACGTCAAACGTTTCATATATGCTGGCATTTATGCCTACTATAATGAAAACTGGAAAATATCCCAACAGGAGGCCGTAGAAAGAATACGGGAAATAGACCGTATTAACTTAGAGAAGGCATTAGCTGTAGTGGATAATGGGTTAACAACTTTGACCTCCAGAATTTACTCCTTGGGCAACATTGTATCTTCGGCAATTGACGTATTAGAACAAGACTTGGCCTTGTTACAACACGGGCAATCTCAGTTACGTTCTATTATAATGTTAAGCTGGACTCTGCAATCTTTGCGTGCAGGCTACGTGCCCTGGCGTTTCATAAACACCACGTCTCTGTTTTCGGGATACAATCTAACCAATAAACAGACAGAAATGGCACAGAGGGGAGCCAAATATACAATGCTGCGTATTGAGAAACTGGAAAGGTTACCATTCACTGTAGCCAAATCACCATCAACAGAATGGCTAATTCATGGCCAAATCACTGCCGGTCACTACGTTTCAGTTTCAATATTGCCTTGAGCAAAGGCAGGCAGGCAAATATGAAAAAATGGGTAAGGGATACATTAAGGAAACTTGGGAGTTACCTTATAGATATCGATGCCGGAGCGGGGATCGAGAAATGTTTCTGAGTGGTACAAACTGCAAGAACGCTTTAAGCGGTTCTCTCATGTGTCAGGATATTTCTCTGCACGGAGCATGTAGTGGCTCGGTAGCGAATCTATCTTGTCACATGTCAGGGACCCCAGCGGCCATGATCACGCCGGTTTTCCAGCTGCTCTCGAATGGGAGTTACTTTATGCTAAACGATCAAGGTTGCTGTGGGATGCTTCCGGGCGTCGCCTATCTGGTCACTGTTAACTCCAGGGTTACTTGCTGTATGCAAGTATTGTTTCCGCCACTGAACACAGTCAGGGAGGCGCCGTTATGGCCTTCGTTGAATGTTTCCTTTATACAATTTGATACTTTGAGCAGACTGAAAGCCATGCTTTTACAGCAACCCGTGCCCTTAACCTCCGCTCGAGAAACCTTTGAACTTCAAGTTGCAAGGACCTCGACTGAGATACAGGCGCTTATACGTACGAACTGCCCCTTTCATTTAGCAAAAATGGTGGGTCGTATCTTTAACATGTCTGCTACGAGCGGTATTGTACACCTATTTAAGACCATAGGTTCAGGACTGTTAAGCACCTTTCAGACAGTCCTCGGAGTAATCCCAAATTTTATACACTCCGTATTGGGAAGCGTCTTTGGAGGTCTCCCGCTTATCCTGTTCCTAATTGCAGGAGTCCTGATTGTAATCTTACTGCTATGCAATGGACAGCCCAATTTCCGAGGAAATGGCGAACATTCTCATGGAGCGGAAATACCGTGAACGCATGATGCAGCTTCTGGGTATATCTTGCCTAAGAGAACTGAACGCCTCTTGGTTTCTATCGTTTAGACCAGTCTGGGTGGACTGCATCTTACCTGTTCTTTGATGCCTGTTTTGCAGAGAAGAATGCACGTTGGATCTCTGTCTAATGTTTCCATCAGATACGCCTCCGGACATGGATGCTATGCTGGACCCCCTAAAGGCCCATGCTCTGCGTTGTCCCCAGCGTCTTCCAATTCTGATGAACGCATTCCTTGAGAATCCACAGGTGCCGTTTGCTCCTGCTGGGTTAGGTGGCTCCTCCACAGGCACTCGGGTAACAACTGCCGCACAAGCTGCCGCAGCACCGACTGTTGGCAGTGCTGAATTCCATCTATTTGCGATTGACGTTCTCTGTGAGGCGTTGAATTTGTCGTCTGCAGTAGCTAACACCGATAATGCTGTATCTCCCAGCCAGGACACTTAATCTGGAATTGGCTCATCGCGTCCTGGGAAAGAATTCGGCTTCTCCACTTCGTTTCATAAACAAACGAACTAAATTTGGAACATTTCCTAAATTGACACTTTCACTTGAGAAAGAATGGCCGCCTTCTGCTTGTAGTAATGCAACTTTTATAAGTGAGACAGGATTGACTTTTTCAAGTGGCAACTAAAGAATAGCTGATTTGTAACATTTTTAAACCTTTTTTAAATGTCTTTTTAAAACCATGTTTTTAGCTGTTTTTAAGAAAAATATATAAATTGTCCAGATTTTAAGTATGGTCATTGTCATCCAATTCGAAAGTGGAGTGGGTGTTATGTTTCGTATAGAGGCCCTAATATAGACACGTTCATATGCTGTATTTGGTCATAATCGTCTATGCCCTATTATAGTCATGATCTTCTATGCCCTAATATAGGCATGATCTTTCACCTACATTAGTTCCCTACAGTACACAACGAGCTCTGAGGGTTGAACGTTATCTAGTCTGTGGTTTGAACACTGCAGGGTTTTTCCCGAACAGTGGCCTACAATGTACTCCTAAATTATGCATGAGCATTCACCAGCTACATCTCCCGCATAATATGTATGTACAAAGTTCACCCTGACATCTTCCTCATGTCTAACAAAGACCAATAAAAAACATACTGAGGGACGAGACACTTTAGGGTATAAATACACCACATCTTGCCACGGTAAGATAGAGGGAACCGAGACTTCCATGCTGACACACTGACCAGAGACGCTGAGGCTCCTGCATGCAGCCGCTCCAGCTGACAGCGGTCTAACACAGCCCTTGCGGGGTGTCCAACTCGAGACCAGGACGGGGTCCCACACTTTCTCTATTCAGGTAATGGGGTTCGACTAAAATCCTAGAGGGATTCTTGGCTCTTAGGCTTTTAGACCTACACACATGCTAGGTACACTTAGGTACATCTAGTTAGGCATCGTAGAGTACGCGCACTTTTATAATGCATTTTATATTCATGTATGTATTCATGATTCTTGCAATATGGTAGAACTGTACTACCCTTTCACTTTTATCGTACTGCTGATAATATATCTCTGCTATTGTCTGCTGGTTGCTGCAGCACATATATTCTACACCAGAATAACAACTGTTCAATAAATACTTATTGAAACGCCCAGACTGTTTATTCTGTGTAACTCTCTCAGACAAACCGAACAAATAAGCACGAGTGACTGAGGGAAAAGTAGTACATTGTTTCCACGATTCGGAGGGATCAGGGTTGTCATGATCTAAGGTTGCCAGAAACTAATTTCTCCCCGATAAGAGGAGATTCTAGTGGCACTGTGAGCTAGCTAATGCAAATCAGGCCAACATACGCGGTGGGGGTGCACAGAGCCAGTCTACCACCAATCTCACAGTTTGTTATCCAAACGCGCAGGTCCTGCAGGGGTACTATAGGAACTACACGACGTTTTCTACCATATTAATGAAATCCTTTTCTTCTATTTGTAGACTACAGGTGAGATTATTTTTGTGGGCATATATTAAATCCAAAGTTTGTGTAGTATGAAAGAACTCTCCCATATATTCAGCTTCTAAGCTACTAGATACTTTATTTAAATTCTTTCTAATAGGAAGTTCGGAAAAGACCACATCTAGGTTAGAATAATAAAATTCTAATTTTCCTATTACATGGAATAGACTAGTTAGTACACTACACGAAACACCATATGTTAAAGGAAGGTGGTGATATGTCACACCCTCCGAGACAGACCATGGTAATTGCATGCAAACATAAGTCACTCACATTCATCGTATTAATATATTCATACAATAATTTAGTAAAAACGTTTAATGAGAAATCAGTAATTGATCTATCTTGATGATAAATACTTCCATCATTATGAACTATATTAGTTGGACTTTTAGTAATAACTTCCACTCTCATACTTATTGTATTATTAGTCTGATTTTTGTCATTAGTCACCATCAAGACAGGAACAACAATTGTTAGTATTAACCACACTGACATAGTTAATAAGGCACCACATAAGCAGGCTCTAATACATTTACGTTTTAGACTAGGTTTCGGACGTTCAGTCACTGTAGATTCTACCATTTTTCCTGGTTAACTTTTTTTTATAAAAATCTAACTTCACTATTAATTTCTTAAAACCTAATTCTATAAAAAATATGTAAAATCAATCTTCTTTTGTACAACCACACACTTTGATATTTTCTCGGCCTCTTTATTTTTTGTTCCCCCTTTTAAGGTCTTTCTTGAGTCTTCTTTCAAAGCTTCTTGACGTATCAACTTAATTTGACTGGATTATGATGCACCTTAATTTTTCTTACAGTCTCTTTTAAGGTGGTTTCAATTTGCTCTCATCAATTCGTTCTGTATCATCTGTAACTTCTCCTTCTGTTTGATCAGGGCTTTCAATTTCCTTTAAGATAACGTAAATCCACTCAGGTCTGGTATACTTTCGACTTGCAGCTCTTTGTCTTGTTGTTCTTCGTACTATTTTCTTTTGAGAATCTTCTTGATCTGACTGACTTGAAATTTCATTTATTTGCTCTGGCCCTCTTTTTTCTAGAATATATCTCAGTCTTTTGCTCCATTTTGCCAGTTATCATTATATCTGTCTTTTCGTTTGAACTTCTTCTTCACCCTGTTCTTCTGATTCTACAGTTCTTTTGCTCAACCTCTTTCTTGGCTGTTTTTCCTTTTCACTTTCAAAGTCCCTTTCTATTTCCGGTTGACTAATACCCTCTTTTACTTCTTCTCTATGTTGACTTTGTTCTTGGCTTTTGATAGCTTTTTCTGACAGCTGATTGTCTTCTTCAATCAACTCTTTTTCTTGTTGGCCTTGTTCTAGGCTTCCGGCAACCACTTCTTCTGTCTGGATATCACTCTCAATCTGTTCCTCTGTATGTTGGCTTCCTTCTTGATTTTCGGAAGCTTTTCCTCACTCTTTCCAACAGCAGTCTTTTCAGTCCCAGTATCTGGTGCCCACTCTACTCGGCTGGTACTTGGTTGTTCATCATCCACAGGCTCAGTGACATCTGCCTCTCTGGATTTCTCAGACTCGCATCCTCTGGCTTCTGGTCTCTCTTTTTCCAGTTGCCATTCAGCTTCTTCAAGTGGACTTGGGACTCTTCTGGTATGGCTGGCGTGTATCCAATTTGGTAGGCCACCACACTTTACTGCAGTTGTTGTTATCAATATGATCTGGTATGGTCCATGCCACCTGGGTTCTAAACACGACTTCCTCACGTGTTTCTTGACAAGAACCCACTCTCCTGGACTTAGATCATGCACTGGATTAAGCTGTATTTCATTTGCGTCTGCTCCAACCTGATAAGACACAGAACGCACCATATCAGCCAGTCCTTTGCAATATTCAAGAATCAGATCATCAGAAATGCTCATCAGTTTGTTTGCTGGTACAATTGCTTGTCAAATGACTCTTTCCCATGAGAACCTCGTGTGGACTCAATCCAGTTTTTCTGTCAGGAATGCTTTTGAGACTCATTAAGACCAAGGGCAAAGCATCAGGCCATTTCAGTGTTGTGGATGCACAAACTTTTCCTAATCTAGATTTTATAGTGCCATTGATCTGCTCCACAATTCCAGAAGCCTCTGGTCAGTAGGCACAGTGCAGTTTTTGTTCAATTTGCAATGCTGCGCAAATTATTTGAATTATTTCATTATTAAAATGTGTTCCCCTATCTGATTCTAGAGTGACTGGATATCCGTACCTTGGTATTAATTCTCTCAAAAGCAATTTAGCCACGGTAAGGCTGTCATTCCTCCTTGTAGGATAAGCCTCTACCCAACGAGAAAAGAGACACACAATGACAAGTACGTATTTCAAACCATTACACGGAGGCAACTCAATAAAATCAAGTTGCAAACTTGTAAATGGTTCTGCAGCCTTTCCGATAGTTCCTGTACCCACAACTGTCCTTCTCCCTGGATTCTGCTGCTGGCAAACAACGCACCTTTGCCACAAACTCTCTGCAATGTACCTGAACTTGGGATTAAACCAGGTCTGCTTAAAGAGTCTAACCATCGTATCCCTTCCAACATGAGTGATCCCATGATAGACTCTTGCCATATGAGAAAGCATGCAATCGGGCATAACTGGTCTGTCATCTACATATACCCAAATTTCATCCTCTGGTGTTTTTGTACATCCTGCTTTTCTCCAAAGCTCCTTTTCCTCTTCACTAGCTTCTTCCTGTAACTGCTTAATTTAATCCCAATTGTTTATTGATGTAAACATTAAATGGCAATCAGTGATTTTTCTTTCTGTTTTCCTGTTAAGTGCAGCTGAATTTTCTGCACAGAAACGCGCTAACTGATCTGCGTATCGGTTGCCACTGGTCACATAATCATTTCCTGATTTATGCACAAAGCATTTTACCACTGCAATTTGTTTTGGCAAATGCAGGGCATCCAATAAATCTCTCACCATTTTCCCATTTTTAATAGGGGAACCTGATGAAGTCATGAATCCCCTTTGCATCCATAATTGGCCGAAATCATACACCACCCCGAAACCATATTGACTGTCCGTAAATATGGTTACCCTCAAATTTCGGGAAACTTTACATGCTCTAATCAGAGCGTATAATTCTGCAATTTGTGCTGATTTTACCACAAATAGGCAGGATGCTTCCACAGTTCCAGTTACCGTGCATACTGCATAAGCAGCGCTCAACTCTCCTTTTTTATTCCTCAAACATGATCCATCAACAAACAGAACATTGTCAGATTCTTCCAAAGGCACATCTTGGATGTCGGCCCTAGGTTTTGTACAGAATTCTGTCACATCCAAACAATCATGATCTGCTTCTTCTTTTACCTCCTCCCCATAAGGATTTGGTAGTAATGTTGCTGGATTTAAGGTGGTACACCTCACAACTGTCACATTTTCAGCACCCAAAATCACTCTCTCGTACCTAGTCACCCGACTGGGAGTCATGTGCTGAGTTCGTGTTTTGGTTAAAAGAATCTCAACAGAATGTGGAACATACAGTTTGACAGGATAACCCATCACAATTGCTTCACTTTGTTCCAAACTCACACATGTAGCAGCAACGGCTTTCAAACATCCTGGTAATGCTGCTGCCACAGAATCTAACGTAGCAGAAAAGTATGCTACTGGACGTCTAGTCAATCCATGCCTTTGAGTTAACACTAACGCACATCCATCTCGCTCACAACAGAACAATGCGAATTCTTTTGTATAATCAGGCATTCCCAATGCTGGTGCTTGGCACAAACTGTCTCGCAAATTTACAAAGGCTTCCATACTCTCATCATCCAAATCAATCGGATCAGTCACATCTTTATGCGTCAACCTCTGTAAGGGTTTTGCAATCACTGAAAATCCATTTATCCATTGTCTGCAGTAACCAACCATTCCCAAAAACATTCGCATTTCTTTCTGGGTTCTTGGAGGTTTCATCTGTTGAATTGCCTCAATTCTTTCTGGTGTCACTTTTCTAGCTCCTTTCTCAATCCTGTGTCCTAAGTATTGTACTTCTTGTTTACAGAACTGCAATTTCGTAGGTGACACTTTATGTCCCCCTTCTGCCAGATGGTTCAATAAGGCAATAGTACCTGTCACACACGCCTTTCGAGTTTTTGATGCCAACAGTAGGTCATCAATGTATTGAACCAAAACCGAATCTTCTGGCATTACCAATGTCTCCAGACATTTTTCCAGAATTTGATTGAAAATCGAGGGGCTTTCTGTGTACCCTTGAGGAACTCGGCACCATGCCGAGACACGGTTTCCAAACCGAAATGAAAATAAAAACCGACTGTCTGGGTGTAGAGTAATTGAGAAAAATGCTTGGCACAAATCAATTACTGTGTACCATTTGGCATTACATGGAATCTGGTAAAGGATCACTGCTGGGTTTGGCACGATTGGACAGCAATGTATCACTATCTTATTGATTTTTCTCAAATCTTGCACTATTCTGTATTTTCCACTTGGCTTTTTAATCCCCATAATAGGTGAGTTACAAGGACTGCTCAGTATCTCTCTTAGAATGCCTTGTTCAATCATTTGATTGATCACAGGAGCAACTCCTGCCATTGTCTCGGGACTCATTTTATATGGAGGAGTGTTTGGGTAATGAGCACCAGGTTTCACTATAACCTGAATAGGATCCACATTTTTCATTAACCCTATTTCCTTTCCTGTAAAATCCCATACATCTGATCTTACTGTCTCTCTCAGCTCATCAGGCAAATTCTGTTCTGTTAAAAGTGAATATAGTTCATCCACTTCCGTCCCTTGCTTTGCTAGCATCAACTTAAATTCAACATCCTCATCAGGTGTCTGAAATGCAATACCATCAGGCGTACAAAAGATGGTACAATTCATTTTGCATAGTAGATCTCGTCCCAATATTGCATAGTAGATCTCGTCCCAATAGATTCACTGGGCTCGAATAGCATACCACAAATCGATGCATGTCTTTGAACCTTCCAATGTGAACCTCAATTGGTTCTGTAATTGGAGTTTTAATCTGCTTATTTGACACTCCCACAACTTGGATAGTTTCTCCCGAGAGGGGTAGGTTAGGAATTTCTGCTGCTCTCACAGTAGAACGGGTAGCACTCAGTGTCCACTAAGAATGTAATATTATTACCTTCCACCTTCCCATCAACAAATGGACCTGACTGATCTACCTCCAGAGTTGCGCCAAGCACGCACTCTTCCTCCCCCCTCAGGCACCGTCATTGGCTACTCTCCGAATCACTCCCATTACACTGCAACCAATATTGTGGAATCATCTGCACATTTGGGTTCTTACCATGTTGTTCCATAGGAGTAAATCCAGTATTCACACTGTATCTCTGTACCTGAGCACCTACATTACTCTGCATAGGAGCTTGGGGCACCTGTATCTGTGGTGTAACTATCTGCTGTTGCTGTTGTTGGGTCACAACCACTTCATTCTGCACCTGTGAATTTAAATTTTGGGTTGTCCCATTAATTTTTACAGTGCTTCTACTTTCGTTCTTCCAATGTCCAAGCTTACCGCACGCATGACAAGGAAATTTTCTTTTCAAATCATCTTTAACAAATTTTCCTTTACCCTTTCCAACACCTGGTACCTGAACATTTTGATTCTGATTATTCGTCTGCTCGACACTATTTACTTCCTGTTGCTCTGCTACCTTAACTTGCGCCCACATCATTTTTTCCTTAAGCTTTTTGTGTCTTGAATCAATGTCCTCGCTACAGTACTTTGCATATCTCAGAATTTCATCTACCGTTTTATTCTGCCAGCAAATCAGATGCTGTTGAATCATATTACTATTCTCTGGTTTCAGTCCAAACACAAAACGATACACAAAATGTCCCATATCCTTGTCACCTATATTCTCAAATCCACTATACTGCTTAAACACCTGTAACAATCGCTCATAGTATGCATGCAGTGACTCTTTCGGCTCCTGTGTTGTCCTGTCTATTTTTACCCAATCAGTTTCCTTCGGGGAAATCTTTCCTTTCATTGTACTTTTTCATCACCTCATCTGAAGGTGCACCAGTTTTAGGGTCTCTTGGATATTCTTCTTTAGGCCAATCGACAGTTATCTTACACTCTGTCCACAAATCAGCCGGAACTACAATCTCGAATAGACCATCTAAGTCCTTCAGCAATACCTTTAAAACCTTCACAAACCTTTCTACCTGTTTATACCATTCCACTGGTTTTTCTCTCAATCTGGGGAAATCATTCGTAAAGGACAAGATGTCCTATCTACTCCAGGGAACATGAACATATCCACCACCTGGAACTTCCCTCATTGGACACACCATTTCAACCTGTCCATTTGGTTTTAATGGATACATCGAAGTACCTTCCATAGGGTTTAATTCATTTTTTCTTTTCGACCATCTACCTTTCCAACGATCAACATCTCCCCACTTCCTCAGAATCAGCATCAATTCCTTTATCTGTAACCTTTTACCAGACACATTCATTTATTACCGAGACATGGCTGAAAGAGTGGTGCAATCCAGATATCGCGGTAGCGCTGCCACCACTCTACACGATCCATAGGAAAGACAGAGGGGACTCCAGAGGAGGGGGTCTTGCTCATATCCTTTGGGACACACTACACTGCACCAACTTTGAATTAAACACACTCAAGGGAGCAGAAAGTCTTGGTTTCTGCATCTCACTAAATGCCTCTGTGTCCTTTTCAGGAGCCCTAATTTACCGCCCACCGGGTTATAGTGCTTCTTTCACTGATTCACTAGGAGACACCCTCAGTCACTCCCTATTGAGATACGCCAACTTCACCTTACTAGGAGATTTTAACCTGCACCTAGAAGACAAAAAAGAGCCAGGAGTAGACAATTTCCTTCAAATAACAGAAATACTAGGACTGACCCAGATGGTGGAGGCTCCTACACATCGAGCTGGCCACACTCTGGATGGGGTCTGCTCTAACTTCACCTTTCTTTCGGCAGACCCACCCACCCCGCAAATATGGTCAGACCATAACCTAGTCCCCCTTACACTCAAAATCCCACTGACAAATCACCTTGATGATCAATCAACAGCCCAGCAGACCAGACGTAAATGGACACAACTAGCCCGCAATCCCAAGTTGGCTAATACCGCCCAGGCTCAGATACCTGCCCTCACAGGGAACACCGCTGCAGACTCACGTCTATTCCATAGCTGGATGACTGCAGTCAGCAATGAACTCATCCCACAAGACAATCCCAACAAAAATAGAAAGAAAACAACCCAGAAAGCCCCGTGGTTCACACCCACTCTTAAACAAGCGCATAATCAATGTAAGCAACAAGAGCGTAAATGGAGAAAATGCTATGACTCAGGAGAGAATCAATCATTTAAAATAAGCAGAAAGCTCTACCACACACAGATTAAGTTAGCCAAAAAAGAATACTACTCGAACAAAATACATGAGGCTAAACTAGACCAAAAAATAATTTTCTCCGTCGTAAAGTCTTTTACCAACCCCAAAGCTTTACAAAAAGAACTACCCCCGTCACAGAGGCTATGTGATCAAATATCATGCTTCTTTGAAGAAAAGATCAGGAACATTCAAAAAGACTTCATTACGGATCCTGTCTCTCCTACACATGCCACCTTAGAACACGACCATGACACTACTAAACACTCTATCTGCTCATTCAAACCAGTATCACTTAATCAAACTCGTGAAGCAATCGTATCATGCAAATCAGGATCTCCCTTAGATGCCTGTCCCCCCACAATTCTTCACCAGATTGTTGACACAGTCAACCCAATTATAAACCAGATTGTCAACTCCTCTTTAAGCTCAGGGACAGTGCCAGAGGATTGGAAGTTAGCAATAGTGAAACCCCTGAAAAAGAAGCCAAACATTGACCCATCGGTCCTCTCTAATCTGCGCCCCATATCACTGCTTCCCCTATTAGGAAAAATTACAGAAAAATGTGTCCATAAAGAGCTAACTAAATTCATCGAGGCCGCAAACATTCTCCACCCTCAACAATCCGGTTTCCGCCCCAAGCACTCCACCGAATCCGCACTCCTGGAAATTACGGATACTCTCAAAATGATAGCTGACAGAGGTAGGAAGGCTGTGCTGATCCTACTCGACCTAACAGCCGCATTTGATACCATATCGCACAGCATTCTCCTATCTAGACTTAATTATTTCGGTATCTCGAACATCGCCTTGGAATGGTTAAAATCCTTCCTTTCCATGCGCAGACAAGCTGTGTCCCTTGGAACCTTCCTATCTGAGGAACGCACCATCGCAACAGGAGTACCCCAGGGCTCCTCGCTAAGCCCATTGTTATTTAACATTTACATGACGCCACTTATCTCACTTATAACATCATTCGGGATCGAAGTTACTTCTTACGCAGACGATACCCAAATGATCATATCCCTAGATCAAAATTCCAAAGAGGCTGAACGTAACTTCAAAATATGTTTTACCAAGGTCCTCCAGTGGATGAAGGATAACCACCTCAGGTGCAACACCGATAAAACGGAAATCCTACCAATAGGGAAAGAGGTCTCTTTTTCGCCAGACGAGTGGTGGCCAGAAGGTATGTCACCTCCACCTGATACAGTAACGGTGGCAAGAAACCTGGGAGTGCAGTATGACTCTGCACTCAGCTTCAAACCACACGCACTAACAGTAGCTGGGACCTGCTTCAGCCTTATAAAATCTTTGAATTTTTTTTTCGATCTACTTCCACTCGCAGCAAGGAAATCAGTAGCAGTCGCCCTGATCCTGGCACGACTCGACTACTGCAACAGCCTCCTGTCAGGAGCCAACAAACATTAAAAAGACTCCAAGTAGTCCAACATGCAGCGGCGCGGCTGGTCTTGAAACTACCGCGAAGGTCCTCCGCATCGGCTGCCCTAAAAACTCTTCATTGGCTCCCGCTACATAAGAGAATACTCTTCAAGATTCTACTTATCACCTTCAGAGCCTCACTCAAACTAGGACCAAAATACCTCGTTTCAAAATTCACCCCTTATAGTACAACCAGATCTCTCAGGTCATCGTCAGCCAACCTACTCAAACCTCCTAGTTTTAGATGCAAAACCAGGGGAGGAAAAACCGTGGCTGTATTGGGTACCAGAGCTTGGAACCTATTGCCAATACATCTGAGAATGCATAAATCTGAAGCACAATATAGGAAGGCACTAAAAACTTGGATTTTCGGAGCTTCAGATGAACTCTGCCTCTCACTCATCTAAGAACCTCAAAGAAGCCGCTCACCTCCATAACAGCGCCAGGTTGCTCCTTTCGGAGTGGCAGTTAGCGCTTTATAAATACCACTTCATTTCATTCAAACTTTCCAAATCCCTGTCAGTAAAATCCATCCTGTATGCTTTCTGCAATACCTTTGATCTCTCAATATCTATTCCGTAATCAACAGCAGCTTCTGCTATCTTCTCATGCAAATTCCTTGCTTTCCAGGTAATATTCTTACACAAAAACAATAATTCCTCATCTCTATAAATACTTAATCTATCTGGACTGATCGTACCAATTATCATTTCCTCCAAATCCACCTTCAATCTACACACATCTATACTTTGTGGTAGGGGTTTTCGTTTTTCTATTCCCTTTATCCACTCATTCAGCTCTTCTGGTGTGGGACCTACTGAACTCAGATGCGGAATCACCACTCTGTGCTATTCTCCTAGGATCTATTTGAACATTTCTTCTTGGAGTTTCATGTACTACTTCTCCTTCGGGAAGATCTATTAAGGTAACATTTTCTTCCATTCATTCAACTGGACTAGGTATAGTCATTGTCTCACTCCTCATACTACTTGTCGGAACTGTCAAAGCATGTACTCCTGATATACTCTGTTTATTCCCATACAATGGAACTATAGGACCTATTGTTACGGGTACTGATAATGCTTCTGCATTCAGATTTAACTGTTTAACTTTCTGAATTAATTCTTCTCTTGCTCGGTTTTGTAACTCTGTCTCTCTATCCGGTACTACTCTCATAATCACTGGAATTTGGGGAACTTGCCGAATCAGTGGAGATCCCATTATTGGGGCATTTGGAACTACTTCTCTTAGACTTTCCTGATATGGTGGAGGTCTTTTTGTTATAATATCCTCCAATAACTCGTCATCTGAATCATTCATGTTACAACTCCCTCTTTGCATTTCAATATTATTCTTTTTCTGTTTACTTTTGCCTCCTATTGACTCATCATTGACCAGGACAGGATACAGTCCTTCCGTTACTACAGCTCTTCTCCATCTTTTCACTCTCTCTTGCCTACTCTCAAAGGGATATCTGGTCATGATATTTCTGTATTTTCTTCCACCCCTGTATTTTTCTCGCTCAAAAGCCTCATATTCCCATTCCTCAAGTGCCTCATACTGAGTCGGTCTAGGCTCCAACACATTCATCCAATCTCTTAAATTTTGTAAATTCTCACATTAAATGTTCCATGTTCCGGAAAAGCCAGAACACCATCGCTCTCAGTATACTTCACCCAATTCTCCAACCAAGTGCACGTATGATATCCACATTCTAGCATCATATAGGATGCCGGTGTTCCTGGAGGCGGAATAAGAATTCCCTCCCTTGTCACGATCGGTCTGTCCTTTTTGAAGAAATTCCTGATTTTATTAATAAACTTCATTTATCTTAACTATCTTTACAAAATGTGACTCGGACACAACAACAAACTCTTCGTATTTCTGTAGTTACTATTAGACACCTGTCGTCCAATACCAGCGCGACTCACACCAACCAACCAATCAGAACACTGCTACGTCAGCAATGTCTCAACCAATAGAGATGCAGCTTACAATGGCTCATCCAATCACAGCTCTAGAAGCTCCCGCTGCCTGACCAATGCCAGCGCGGCGTTTTCTGACGTCAGTATTACTCCTTCTACTGAGCCTCCCTTTACAAAATGACTCGGCAAAATTTTTCTTAAGCTTTTTCTCAAAAATCTTGTTAATAACCACATAAAAACAATGCTACCTTGTCTGTTTTCTAAATAAAGAGATAGTTTTCACTTTTCCAAAAAGAATTTTCTCTACGAGCAAGAATAACGACCCAACGCTATCTCACCCTTCAATCGAGCTCGGGGAGGACCTGTTACTTCTCCAGGGATAAGGCCAAAGTTTCTCAAGAGGACTTTTTGGTATGAAAAGGAGTCTTGGTACTTCTCTGGGGGTAAGGCCAAAGTTTCACAGGTGGACCCTTCGCTATAGCACTCCAAATCTACTCTCATACGAATTTTCCCTAATGCAACACCTACAGCCTTTCACTGTTCAGTGTTATGACTTGCAGACAAAGTACTTCCGTAGTGGGATACGTCTATCCACACTAATTCCCAGCCTACTTCAGGCTATGACTTTACCCCGGGCAACCTTCTTGCCCGTATATTCAAGACGACCTAAAAACACGACCTTAACTTTTCGGGTTAGAACACATATAATCAAATCAATAATAAACCATCATACTGCTACCAAAAAATGATCCAGCGCCAAACCGGGGGACTCTGAATGACACAGCAGACAACGGGCCCCAAACATACAATACACAATTTCTCACCATTTAACAGACCCTACGAGAATGACGCTGAGATGCGGTTTGTGTGACATTGATTTTGTCTTTACTCATCTAAAGGGAAAAACAGATTATCTAATCGTTTCTTCTCTATTTTAGCCCTTTAACCTATATCGTCAACCACTTTCCTCTTGGGCGATGAATCATATTGATTGAGTAGTGTAAATTATTGACATTACTGTTTAACCAAAATCTTAACAAATTGTCATGAGGAAATAATCACAAACTCAAAAATATCGTTAGTCTGTTTATCTTCAGAAATTATAAGAAAAATTTCAGGTACAAAGTTACAGGGAAAGAAAATACACATTATAGGAGAAATATCATAAAATATGCAGACAAGATCACAAACATCTGAATCACAGTGAATATTATGGAGTGGATAGATGAAGAGACATAAGAGTCATGAAAAGAAAACATTTGCAGACATTTCAAATTTCCCTATTGATACATACCAATCGATTAAAGATCAGGAAAACCACCACCCCCTGCCACGAGGATAGTGAAAAGGAACCCGATAAAGGAAACCGGGATAGGATAAGATCAGGAAACAGGTAGGCCTCTAACCGACGGACAGCGACGATCACCCTCTGCCTCTCTGGACCTACGAAAGCTGCCTCTAACCACAACCCCTAAGAGCATCCCAATTATACCCTAACTCAACCTGACCATCCCACTAATCTGCAACATTCGGGAAAATCTCAACTTTTCATTGGTCAATTTGTGGGGTGTTACGCCACACCTCCATTACTTCATTTGGTTTTAAATACTTTCTTTGTTCTTAACTCATTCTCACGATTTACTTCACTGCTTATGAATCGATTCTCTATCCCCCATCACGTCACATTCTCTGATGAATGGCTTGTCCCTGTATTAGCAACTTTATTTCAAACAATGTATCGGCTAGACATAAAATGTTCATCAGTTTGAGCTTTCCCAGGCATCTCGACGTCCTCAAATATTGCACGTCTTTCTTTCACTCTTCAAGGTTTCCTTCATCCGCCGCTGACACCCACCAAAGTTCACGTACAGGTTACATTTTCACGGCCTTTCTTCCGCCTTATGTCAACCTTAAACACCCAACTAACTGCTCACCATAGGCCCATTTTTAAAACTACGATGAAAGAGAAATATAAAGAATATAAACACAAAAATTGAAATTACACTGTTTCCCTCCCACCATTGCACTAACCCCATGTTAATTTATATGAGCATTAATGTGCAAAGCATTATTATTTGCAATAGCATTATTCCACTTTGTCGGTTTTAATATGCAAAAAGCGATATGCGTCCTAAGCATTTCATGCATTAATCTTAATTGCAATGCACGCGTGCACAAAGCATTTCCCCGTTGTTTGTGTGTATTAATGCATATTAGTACAAAACACACAATTAATAAATGTTATCTTGGGGCGTTGATCCGAGCAGGTTTACATGACGCAAACGCTGCTCCATCCGTTTTCTCAAGACCGTTTTCCCTCGGAGATGGCTTTCAGCTGCAGTGGAGCTCAATACTCCAATACACCTTACTATCTCTACCTCACCTGCCTAATGTTCTGAAGATCAGGAATGGCCAGGCCCTAGTCATCCTAATGGTTCCAGATTGGGCCAGGAGAGTGTGGTATCCACAATTTCTGGCAATGGGCATCTGTCTTTTGATTCGGCTGCCGCTCCAGGAGGACTTTCAGTCACAGCAACAGGGCAGCGTCCTACACCCAGGCCTGCATAACTTACACCTCCATACTTGGAGATTGAGCTGCGACAGTTAATTGTCTTTGATCCTCCTCTGAGGTGATGAATGTAATTTTAGAAAGGCCTTGCTGTGGCTACTTTAAAGGTTACTGGTCTGCCTTTTTTTATACAATTCCCTGATCAACCATGTCTGTTTAAATCATGTATTGTGATGCGCTTTCTATAAGGGCTGGCCAATATTTTTCTGGCAAAGGGTTTTGTGATGCTTCAATGGGGCCTGCCTTTGGTACTCACATTCTTGATGCATACCCTATTTGAACCAATTCACAGCTGCCCTCTAAGGTTGCTTACCCTGGAGACCGGCTTCCTCATAGCGATCACATCAGCTCGTCCTGTGATTGAGCTGCAAATATTATTTGTCCTGCAACCATATACCACCTTTTTTCTGTACAAATTAGTGCGGAGGATTAAGGCAGCATTTCTGTCAAAAGTTACTGACTTTTCATCTTTGGTAGTCTGTTACACTGGCTGCATTCTTTATGCCACCTCATCTACCCATGGAGGAAGAGACTCCATTGTTTGGACTCAGAGATCCCTGAGCTTTTATATTGATTGCATCAAGGACTATTGGGTGGACAATCAGCACTTTGTGGAGTTCTCTGGGACAAAGAAGGGCATAGCAGTGCAAACCACTCTAGATGGACTGAGCTTTGTATCCAGATCTGCTATGGGTTGGCGTAACACCTCTGGGAAGTCTACGGGCTCATTCCACCAGAGCCAAGGCTGCTAGCACTGTGCTGGAACATGGAGAGCCTGTCTTGAACATCTGCCAGGCTGCTTCATGGGTGTCTATTCACAAAACGCTACTGTCTGGACTGCAAGGCCTGGCAGGAGGGACACTTTTCCTATTTGGTGCTGTAGGGCATTTTGATCTGAGCCATTTCACAGACCCACTACCTGGGGAGGTACTGCTTTGGTATCTATTCACAAGGTGAGGAATAAGCAGTTAGAAGTATCCATAAGAAGAACAAGTTACTTACCTTCGGTAACTCTTTCGGGAGGATGCACTGTCTAATGGCAGATTCATCATCGACCCAACTACCGCCTGTCCTGTGGAATGGACTCTTTTCTATGTCTAAAATTGTCCCAATTAGAGGTCTGCACACTATCAAATCTGATTCATAAAAGGCTCTGCGACCGATGGTGCGGAGAACTGTTAGAAAGAAACTGTCGACATGCAGGTGTGGCTGTTTATATGTGGCGAGATGTCACTCCCAGGGTGGAAAGGACCCGACAGAGCCTCACACCCTCACCAACCAGCACGTGAGGGAATTTCTGAGAAAAATCTCCAGATCCGGTCTTGCACCTGGGGCATTCACTAGGGGAGGAATCTGCAGTTAGAGAGTAACCGAAGGTATGTAACTTGTTCTTATTTAGAAAATGGAGGTAGCGGCTTAGCTATCAATAGTGCAGCAGGTGCAAAGGCCCAGGGGTTTGTGGGCCCCACTGCACCCCATTTATAGTTTCTTTAGTAGCAGATTTGGGTATGGGGTCCTATTTCCCTGCGTGTATTAGGGCCCTTGGCACATTTGCAGTGCCACTGAATAAAGGTCGCACAGGTTGTGCAGAACAGTACCAAGATTCTCATCCTTGCCAGGGACTGGGGACCCACAAACACTTGTGAGAACAGTTTCACCTGGCCGGCTGCCCTTCAGTTTTAAAATCGGTGATATATTTAAAAAGAGTCAGTGAAGCAGCTCTTTGATCTATCACAGTGGTGTATCTTTTCGACATGTGTCCACTCCGGTGGTTTATTCCCTATAAATCTCCCATTCAGAGCTGTTAACCATGAAGTGAGCCGTGAGTCAAGGTGGTCGCATCGCCTCGAAAAAATAACTGTTTGTTCCGGGAAGTTCCATACTGCATCTTGTGCTGAAAAGTTATCATCAACATCATCTTGCAGTTTGAAAAGGTTAAAATCAAAATCCCTGTAGATTATTATGAATTGTGTATCTTGGGCTGATTTCAGATTGTCGAGGGTCTGTTCTAGAATGGTTATCGCTACCAGCTTTGACTTATATTCTGGGTTAAGATAAACATTCAGTTGTATTAATGGCTATTTTGCCCCGAGCCCAGCCCTTCGTTTTGATTACCTGAAGCCAGTTCTCTGGACAGGGTATTATTGGGTTACCTGTGGTGTCGCGGTCTAGTTGCTGGACACCACGTGATGGGCGCAGAGCCTGATGGGGAGCGCGAGGCGCGCACAGGAGAGGTTACGAGGAGAGAAAGCAATGCATGTACCTGTCTCCCGCTCTGATGAATAAAGTACACGCAACTCTCCACTACGGACTCCGTGTCTCCTTGGGCGGGCAGTCCCAAGTTAGAGTGGCGACGAGCCGATCCGGACCCCGCGACCTTCACCAACTTACACGCCGCTGCGCCACACTGTCCTCGCGGCAATAAGAGGGCCTGAGTTCTCCGCGTCAGAGAGGGAGAGCGGCCAAATCCAAGCTGGCAATTAGCCCCCTGCAGCGCCTCCAGCTGGGCTCCAACTATCGAGCAACAAGGTACAGCTCCAGCGCGTCCGCTACTGCGCGCTCTACTGCCCCCAATCCACGTGACCAAAACGCTCCACGTTGGAGGCACTTCCAGCAGCCATCACACGTGCAACACCTACAGGGCACAAACCAGGAGCACCAACCACATCTTCCGCCCACGGCAAGAGAACAGAAGCCCCTGTGTTCGCAGCGCCTGCAGGGAAGGGCTGCTTCGCCCTACAGCCGCCTTGCTCACAGCGTGTCCTGTACCAGCTCCTCAGTGACACGCACACTCACGTCTGCCTGGGCAATCTACCCCTACGCTGTTCCCTGACGTCACTACGCAAGGCCCCAGACGTTCTGAGCCACCTCCATCTCCCTAAGCCTCTGTGCACCCTACGAGGCGAGCCAGCACCATACCCAGGAGCACCCTGCAACGCCTTCCTCCAGCCGCCTGCAGTCACTCCCTGTTTAAAGCCAACCGGTGCGACCACGCCCTGCTGGCACGGTGTGTGCCCAAACCTTCTCTTTAACAAATCCAGTACCATTTCTCCCAAAACCTGGGGAGCCAGCCATGAAATGGGCAGATTGGAAGGGATACTTCCTCAACTACTTGTCCGCCCTAGAAGATGAAGGGGAAGAAGAATTCTCCGGCAAACGCAGGAAAAAGATACTGTTGCACAACCTTGGTCCTGAAGGATTGCGTGTCTATGAGAATATGGTGAAGAAAACGAGGGCCCCCACAGATACTGACTTATTCCAACATGCATTAGAAGATTTAGACGGTCATTATCAACCGGTCATCTGCATAGCCATAGACAGATACAATTTCTTCCAACGGAAACAAAACGAAACTCAGACTGTAGAGGACTATGTCGCTGCACTTAAGAAACTAGCCGTGAACTGTAAATTTGGTCCTCTCCATGACGAACTGGTGCGCGACCAGATCATAATGCACACAGTCAACACTAACGTACAGGACAAACTATGGGTGAGCGGGGAAGCGCCCCTGCAGGAAATCATAGCAATTGTCAAAAACGCCGAACTGTCCAAAAGATGTGCCGCTGCGGCCAAGAAGGACAATGAGAGCGCACCCGCGGTATGCCGAGTGAGTGACAAAACAGCTTCCCCTGACAAGCCAGCCCCCTATGCAGGACACAAGTCCAGCCGACGACCAACGAGGCCCACTGCTGGAACCACTAAAACCCCTCCTGAGAGGACAGGTTCTTGCTACAGGTGCGGGAGCCAGGCGCACATGGCCAATGACAAAAGATGTCCCGCTTTCCATGTGAAATGTTCCTTTTGTGGGGTGGTAGGACATTTTGGTAAGGTCTGCAGACGGAGACCCCGCAGTAACTCTGTTAAATGCATCATGTACGACTCTGAACCTGAAGTGGGGGAGGGGGATGGTGAGGACGACTATTTTATGTATTGAAGAACACGTATTGGGCGTAGATGGCATTGCACGAAAAAAAACGTCATGTATTGTGAGCGTGGGAGGAATTCAGATTTCCATGGTGGCTGACTCAGGGTCCCCATTCACAATCATACAAAGGGAAGTCTGGGACAGCAAATTCGCCGACATCATAGGGCATCACCTACACCCCACAGACGTACACCCCGTCACCTTCACAGGGTAAAGGATTCCAATGGTAGGGTTCTGACCTCTAAAGTTTGAGTTCATGGGGCGGGAGACCACAGGCAAACTGTACGTGGCAGAAAAAGGACCCTCGGTCCTTGGATGGACCGACCAAGGTGCGCTAGGCATACAACTTCACCCCAGCGGGGACATACAAGTACTCATGACAAATGAACCCCCCACACCGGACATGGCCAACTTGAAGAACAAATTCCCCAACGTTTTCGGAGGCACTATTGGCCAACTGTCGAAATTCTCACACAAAATCCAACTGAAAGAGGGGGCCACGCCGGTAAGCCACAAGGTACGCAACATCCCATTCAACTGCAGGGAAGCAGTGCAACTCGAACTGCAGCGTCTGGACGACAACGGCATCATTGAACCGATCGAAAGCGCAGAATGGTTGGTGCCCTTGGTAGTGGCACGCAAACCCAACGGGAAAGTGCGCCTTTGCATCGACCTCAGAGAACTAGACAAAAACATACTTGTGGACAAGTTCCCCCTGCCCAGAATCAACGAATTGCTAGCCCAAACCAAAGGGATCAAGTGGTTTTCCACAATCGACCTCACAGCAGCATACCACCAGATCCTGCTCCACCCAGGAAGTTGACCTCCTTCATTACCCCCTTCGGCTGCTACCGGTTCCGGCGACTGCCGTTTGGCCTGGCGTCCGCTGCATCCGTATTTCAGAAATTGATGCACAAGCTCTTCAAAGACAGTTGCGATGTCTTATATTTCCAGGACGACATACTCGTCATGGGTCGCACAACGTCAACCTCAGGACAGTCCTACAGACACTCTCGGTGCACGGTCTCACGGCAGAAATGGAGAAATGCAAGTTCGGCCTACGATCCGTAACCTACCTGGGGCACGAGATCGGTGAAAACGGGATCTCTCCCAAGAAAGCAAACGTGGAAGCCATCAAATCAGCGCCCAGACCACAGACCAAAGACGAAGTTCGCTCCTTCCTGGGGTTAGCAGAATTCTACAGCAAATTTGTCAAGAACTTTGCGACCAAGACACACACGCTGCGTCAGCTACTAAAGGACAAAACCGCGTTCAGCTGGACACCGGATGCAGACTTCGAATTCGAGACTATCAAGAAGGACATCTGCGACAGCTCCGCTCCCAGCATTTTGACGACAGACGCCAGTGAGAAGGGATTGGGTGCGGTCCTAACCCAACGATCCACAGACGGCACCGAAACCACCATAGGATTCGCATCCCGATCCCTTGCTCCCAATGAGGAAAAATTCAGTGTCATTGAAAAAGAAATGCTGGCCTCCATCTGGGCCATGGAGAAATTCCGACAGTACCTCTGGGGTTCCCGGTTCACCCTCAGAACAGACCACAAACTGCTGATCAAATTCCTCACGTCCAGCGGTCACGCCAAAGCCACCCCGCGCATCGCCAAGATGACGCTTCGCCTACTGGAATTCGTATACGACGTGGAATACTTGCCCGGCCAAAAGAACAAAGTGGCGGACTACCTCAGCTGCTCCGCTGCCATGGAAAACGCGATGCATCACAGTGAATGGGACGAGTACCAGGTGGCGCTCACAGCGGACCACGAAACCCTCGTCAGTGTGCAGGACTGGAAGTTGGCCTACGACAACGACCAGGCGCTGTCCGAAGTGAAGGCTTTCGTCACTCAGGGGTGGCCCGAGAAGAAGCACTTGAAGGACTATGCCAGGAAGTATTGGGAGGTGCGCGATGAGCTGTCCCTCAGTGACGACGCCACCTTCTTACTCAGAGGAGACAGTCATCCCTCCGAAAGAATTAATAGACAGCATCCTCACCATACAGCATGAAGGCCATCTAGGGATCGTGAAATCAAAACAAAGGATGAAACAGTCGTACTGGTGGCCAGCCATCGACAACAGCGTTGAAAAGTTTGTCCGAGCGTGCCAACATTGCGCCACCGCAGACAAATCACTGACAATGCTCAGACCTCCAATGGGCGAATTCACCACTCCCACCAACCCCTGGGAAGAAGTGTCAGTCGACATATTGGGCCCCATCCTGGACTCATGGGGAGTACCCAAATATGTCATCGTCCTCGTCGACAGGTACTCTAAGTGGCCGGAAGTGGAAATATGCGACAAAGTAGACACTGAAGCCGTCATTGCGTTCCTGACCAATGCATTCTTGAGGGAAGGGATTCCAAAAGTCCTCACGAGCGACAATGGTCCCCAATTCACTTCGGAGAAATGGACGGCCTTTATAAAGAGAAACGGCATCAAGAACATAAACACTCCAGTGTACCACCCTGCTGGAAATGGCCTAGCCGAAAGGTTCAACCGAGTCCTCATGGGTTCGGTCCAAGCTGCCATCAGCGCAGGCAAGAACTGGGAGACCGAGATCAGACACACACGGTATGGGCCTATCGCATCACGCCCACACTAACGGGCTACAGTCCCTTCAAAATACTCCGTGGAAGAGAACCCTTTACGAGGGACAACTTAGCGTGGATGAACATGAAACTTCAGAGCAAATGGTCTCCAGCGGTGGTCAGACGCAACATTGAGAAGGACCAACAGATCTACAAAGCCAACTATGACAGGAGGCACGGAGTGCGAGAGGTCTCAGCCCTAGGGGATTGGGTCAGAGTGAAATTGGGCCACTTAGGAAAAAAAGGAGACAGCAAATTCAGCAAACCCCTACAAATCAAGGAACTCTATACCCGTTCGGCCCGGCTCAGTGACGGCAAAGTATGGTCCCACAGCAGAATGGCTAAGTGCAACAAAGTCATCCAGTGGCACATCCCTGGCACCACCAAGACAACGGGAAACAACTGGGGAGATAGTGATCTCGACGACGTCGCGTCTCCTGTCAGCACCGCATCTGGAGCCATGATGAGGGGAACGGGGGGGTGACGATGAAACCACCAGAGTACGGAATAACGAGAGTTCCACTCAGCACACATCACCTCCAGTAACAGATGCCACTGGCACCCCAGACGTTAGGCAACGGGTCCCAACCCCACACGACATGAGCCAGGAAGAGAACACCACAAAAACCAATTCGCACACCAGGGAACCGCTGGAAGAGCAGGCCTCCCTCACACGCACCGGCAGGTTAGTGGTGCGGCCAAAGAAATATAGTGAGTTTGCCATGTAGACTTGCACCCAGTGTGTGTTCCCTCTCCCCCTTCCCCCCTCCTTCCCATCGTTGCCCCAGTAGAATGAGCGTCGCACGCAGCAGCAGCTCACTGTTCATATAACATAACGTGGGTAAAACCTATGCAATGTTCTAGTTGTTCTTTTATTGTTGTTAAGGGGGAAGATGTGTGGTGTCGCGGTCTAGTTGCCGGACACCACGTGATGGGCGCAGAGCCTGATGGGGAGAGCGAGGCGCGCACAGGAGAGAACTAATACACTCATTTTCAGGCCCCTCAAGGAAGTTCGTCCTTCATTGTAAATTTGTAATATTTTCTTGTACATTCCTCATCTGCTGTGTTTGATATTGTGTATTTGCCTTCTATGGTTTTACCTTACCTTCTGTTTATTTTTGTAACGTTTTAATCTGTATTATTTTCCTCCTGTAACGCAACTGGTTCTATTGTACAGCGCTCTGACACCTTCGGGTAAAGTTTGCGCTATATAAAAATGCATTAAATAAATAAATAAATAAAGGTTACGAGGAGAGAAAGCAATGCATGTACCTGTCTCCCTCTCTGATGAATAAAGTACACGCAACTCTCCATTATGGACTCCGTGTCTCCTTGGGCGGGCAGCCCCACGTTACATTACCCTGGAGGTGCAGCATTGCTAGACGCCCCTTTGGGCGTACCTTACAGTTTGACCTGGATGCAGTCTTCAGAAAACCCATGTACCCGGCAATGGAACTGCATATTCAACCCATGTCTCTTGTAGCAGTGCGATTTGAAATTGCCGAAGGAAATAGACCACTTCCGGGTTGGTGACCCTGTTGCGAATACCGGATATTTTCCATGAGCAGATGAGAATTTTTGTCTGGTGCCTGCTTTCTGATGACGTGCAATTGGGCTACCTTCCCCATTTATAATTCACTCTTTACTGCCAATACCGAGCAAAGCCAGGACCAATCCGATTTTGCTGGGGCGCTAGTGCCCTAGGATACTTTTGGGATGGAATGAGCCGTCTATAGACTGGACAGGTTTGAGCCTGTAGAGTTGAGATTGCAGAGCCAATGGAATTAATAAGGATGGAGAAGGGAGTGTGTGGAAATTGCTCCTTTCCGGTCTGCATGTCGTGCTCAATGCCATGGTAATCAGAGTAGGTTCTGTCACTTGGGAACCTCTGGGTTTTGTGAATGCTACCGAAAAGTTATCTGATGAGTTGAGGTTTTCAAGGGGTTTATTGTTCTTAAAGTTTCATCAAATTGACACCATTTCATATGTCATAAGGCATATTGGGGCACCAGCAGAACTTTGTTGCCTGTTTGATTGGGCTGAGCCCCATCAGTGAAGATAGCCATTTTTTGTATCCTTGGCTAGGGTAAGTTTATACCACCTTTACTTCAAGGGCTTTATGCTGCTTTGGGTTCTTGTCTCTCTCTTTTCCGGTGAGGGTGGCTGCAGCTGTACAGATACTAGGGAATTGCTTGCTCTGGATGGACAGACTCGTGCCCCGCTAAGACTCGATGTGGTATCTTTGCCCGCTACAATATTGTTTTGCTTTGGCTAGAGCGGTAGGTATTTACCCCATCGGTGGCTGTTTCTCCCAATCCAGCTGATTTTTTTTGTTAAAGATTGGGAATAATTTCCCTCGGCTGCTGTTTTGGTACCTGAACAGCAATATTATGTTCATACGAACAGCTAAAATTATGTGTATATCTAATTACAGGGGTTTTCAGCCAGCGTGCTCATCATTTGGTCTGTTGTGGTGTTCACATTTGTCTCACACCCAATACAGCGTAGAGCCTGGGTTACTGCCCACTTCAGCCATTGTCTACTTTTACAGTGAGTGGCTGCATTCTTCCTTTTCACTAGGAGCACATCCACCCACAAAGTAGTTCCCTTAAGCCAGTGACTACTATGATAATGTGTGCTTTTGGGGCAAAAAATATTTTTGGTTTTAACCAATTTTTTCCCCTCTTTTTAGATAGATGAGGACACAGTCAATTCCCTGTAACAGTAATGCCTGATCTATTGGCTTTGCGAGTACATGTTAAATTGGTGTGCTGGCAGGCATGTTTTGAGGCAGTGTATCTGCACACTAGTCTGAAAATTTATATCTGCCAGCTGTACTAGAATAATACACACTAATAGTAATTTGACTTTACCATTCCTTGTATCTCACTTCCAATCTGCAATTCGCATTTACTTTCACCTCTTCCAAAGATCATTTTAAATTCTGAAAAAGAACTAGAATGTGAAAGAATATTTTTACCTTGGTACTTTTATGAGATTTTTCTGGAAACCTAGTGGTTGCTTTTCTAGATCCCCCTAGCACCAAGGACTTAGTCAATGTGGCAACCTAAATCAGAAAACCAGTTGTACTGCAACCGTTCCACAACCCACTGAGCAATATTTGAGTGAGATGTCTTTCAGATCACGATCAATCCCACAAGACATTACAGGGATAGTCAGTAGAACCCCAAACCCTCTCTTATTAAAGAACTACACACTGGAGAAAACTAGAACACAAGGGATAAATATACAATATTTATTTTAAATCATAATACTAGTCCAGTGCACATGATACGAGTAACCACATATAACCACAATAAAGACAAATAAAAATGGCAGCAGCAACATTCACCAAAAGCGTAATTAAGATGAATCACTAACATGGTTGCGGTGGTAAATCTATAGCAATCCTACCGTCATTCTGCTATTTCTAACCGCTCACCTAAGTCTAGCACAGCAAAAAAATAAAACCTATTTTGAGTTTCAGAGATTATACACACCTGCTTAAACAAAGATCTTATGTTCAAGGAGGTCTCAAGGTCTGCCATTCTCTTCTCACGATGACATCTGCACAGATTCAGCGAGCAAAGGCTAAATGCATCCTGTCCCAATAGCCTTCAATTGGGACCTGAGATATGATTCTGCATGGCCTGTTCCAAAGTCACCTGGCAGGAAGATTCCTCTATACCCTTCACTCTGTTCTCAACCTTTATAACTTAATCTCATTGTTGTTAGAAAGTCTTAGCAAAAACAATAGACAGAATAGTGGCCTGATGCCCTTTGAATTATTTTCCTACTACTAGATTGTGTTCTTTTTAAAATAATAAAAAAGAGACATGGAGTTGTCAACCATCTAGAAATTCTGGAAATCAATAACAGGCTAATGTAAAATGAAGCAGTCTGCATTTGAAATATATACTGCAAATATATTCACACACGCTTGATTTCCGATTGCAGAACACAATAATAAAAACTAAATGTCTGTCATATTAATCACACGCATTCAGCATCATTATAAGTATACACTTTTTCATTGATTGGTTGTCACGTGTAACGCAAGCAGGGAAATACCCAGAATAGAAAAGACATAATATTCAGAACAACCTTTTAAAAAAAGAAGAAAAAAAAAAAAAGGAACATCACCACCTGATTGTTAGTCTGTTGATGAGGTGAACAATTGCACCTGTAGGCCAGTCCACATACTTTCAATCATTGTCTGTACCATTGGGCGGCAAGAAAACCAAAGCATCTTTGAATGTGTGTCCATAAGCTCGGAGCCGGTAAACCCCATACATCATGACATGCATGTGTTCGGGTGACATTCCTGTAAAAGAGACTGCTGTGTCAGAGCAGCATCCGTCCCATACCTGCTGCGGGTGACTCTTCATTGCCTCGTTGATTAGAGTTTCAATAGATTTTGCGTTGAAGACCTCTTGATTTTCGGAGTCTTCTCCATTCTCTGCATGTATTCCGCCATACTTCAGGCACACTGCCAGCTGTTCATCTGCAGACAGAGTCCATATCATTCCTGCCTCTTCAGGGCACTTCTTCGTGTCGTTGAGAACCAGGTAAAGGCGTCTTAACGACTCTACACTCAAGACAATACCTCCATTCATATCCACGTACTCAAGTTCTCCAGATTTAATAGTATGGCCTACATAGAAAGTTTGTGCCGGATCTTTTGTTACCAAAAAATACTTCAAATTTTCTACAACAGCAAAAGTTCTGGGGAGCACCATAAAAAACCAGTTGTAGCTATCTTTGTAATTTTCATATGCATATTGATAGGCTTTTCTCATCATTTTCCACATGTCGTCTGTCTCCAGGGAGATAGATTTGAACACCTTTGCATTTTCAGAACTAAAGAAGTCTGCCTTGTCGCAGTGTTTGCTCCAGGTTTCCTTCACCGCTGCCCAATAAGTGATATCTCTTGGCTTGACCATGATAAGGCAGTACACGCGAATGCTGCGGCTCAGTTCAAGGCGTTCAGGTAGCAACAGCTTTGACACTTCTTCCGCACGGGGCGCGTTGATGTGACGGTGTTCGTGGTGCTTTTTGGTCTTGTGACTTACATTCATCTGCTCAAGCATCGTCACCACTACGCAGAAGATACTCCCAATAATGAGGCCATTCACAAAAGATCTACTTTCAGGATTCATCTTTGTCTGAAATAAGGGGTAGGGATAGATGTTAGCACATAGATCAATGAACTGCACCAGTTTCTCTGTAAACACAAGCCTGTGTAAAGCACAAATCGCTCTGGCCAACAGATCATAAGAAACATGATCCATAATGCTACTGCGTCATTAAAGGCGGCTTATCGTTAAGAATGTCTCTATGGCTCCTAAAAAATTGTGACTACCCAAATTTAAGGCTATAGTTCGTAGTGTTAATTTTGCAGACTGAGCACCTGGGTGTAGCAAGAGAGGGGAACGGTGGTCAAAATCATATAAAATGTCATGGTGCTGTCTGCTGCATTTGTCATCTGGGTACCTGGCGGGCCTAATGAGGTACTGGGTGAAATCTAGTGACAATTGACACGATATTATAGCCCATTTGCACTTAAATAATACTAGTAACCAACAGTATCCGCACTGATGTAATGGGCAACAAGAGTAAACATACACATATTACACATTTTTAAATATAAAGTTGTGTATTCTAGTATGAGAGCAGAACACATATTGTCAACACTAAATTTGTTCATAATTTATTTTTCTTCCATGACTTGTGAGAATATAGAAACTGAGACTGGGCAACTGCTGTCCCTTTCTGTCCCTCTTTTCACGTTGCATCCTGAGGCCCCCAGGTTGGTGCCTAGAAATCCCCAGTTGGACACCAGAACTGGTGTACAGAGACCACCTTCAGCTGGCCTTCCCAGACAGCCTCATCCTAGCCTTGAATGCTGCCAGCCAGCTCCCAGAGGTTCACAGCATTTCCTCAAAGACCTCTAATATGCCATCACAGACCCTCAGTCTGTATTCAGAAACCAGCAGTTGACCCTGAGAGACCCTATTTCGACCCGAAATGTCCTCTCTGTCCTTCAGACACCATGATCTGGTCCTAAACTCCCAGGCTGCTCTCGGAGACGCTCAGCCTGCCATCAGATACCCACCAGCAGCCATATGAAAACTTCATCCATCCCTCTGTTTTCATTACAAGACCGGAGGCTACCATTATGCAATAATCCTTTATAGCTGCGCCAACATGCTGCCCTCTAAAGAATATCAACACTTCACAAAGCATTTATAATGTTCACAACACATAAATATCTAGTGCACGCAGACTTCCTCCTCTTCTATTAGCTGCTCCTGACAAGATAAGTACTTTCTTATACCATTTATATTTGCTTTATTGGCATTTTCTCCTATAGTTTATGCTTGTGAGAATGTGTTTTTCCTTTCGTGCCCCTCCAATTTATGGTTGGGTTAGGTAAGTATGTATTTTGGTAGCTTAATTGCTTGTTTTTTTTTTTACTTCTAGTGAAAGTTTCTTACTGGTCTGCCCTTTGTTTGATCTTTGACCGCTGTGCCCAGGCCAAAGGCCCTTATTGTTTTTTTTTTACACTTTACGTGAACCTTGAGACAAGAGCAGCTGCACAGGGACTCATTTCCATTGTTTGGGGTTGCTCTCCCTTTGCCCTGGCCTCCGCCAAATTATTTTATAAAAAATAGATGTAACTTGGTCGCCGAAGCCTTTGCTCCGGCCGCGTGTCTCCCAAAATAATCTCTCCTTAAAGGGGAGTTTTGTGTCGCCAAAATTTAGCCTTCAAGGAGAGGCCTGGCAAAGTTGCGTCTCGAATGCGTTGTCAGACAACATCCTAGATGACACCAATGTCCTGAGCAGATGCATTGTCAGCAAGCCTCCTCAACGCTGCGAGGGCCTCTGCTTCCCTCTATTTCTTCACCAGGTAACTTGCAAGCCTGCTTGTTGCGGCCCGGCAGTGAGCGAGGACAGCTAAGGTTACAATTGAATTGGAGTACCAGTGGCGGCTGGTGACATTTGAAAGTGGTGAGGGACGTAAAACAATTATTGTACTGCTCTGCGGCGAGCGAGCATAGCGAGCCCGAACCACCTATGGGGGGTTCAGGGGTGTTCTCTCCCGCATCCCTCCCCCCCCCTGAGAAAATTTTGAAAAAAAAATAGGAAAATGGTGCATCTTCAAGCAAATTTGAGAAAGCAGGAAGGTTAATAAAGCAATTGTGAATCTGTTCTAACAAAGACAATGACTGGCAAAACTGTCTCAGGCAGGGAAATGAAACTGCTTTTTGTGCCGTAAAACAGCCTGGGCGCGGCAGGTTAATGCGTCCACTGCAGGAACCTTCGTTAAACCTTTAGGGTGCACACCTTCCCCTGCAGACGGTAGGTCTGGGGAATACAGGCTGCTGAGCTGGGCCACGGCAGTGAAGTGATAACCGCCGTGTAACTGGAGCCTAAACTTTCCTCGAACTGCATGCTTGAAGGCGCGTTTTCAGGGGTCCATCTTGGCCGAGAATCCAAGGCTCACCACTTCTCGTGAGCACGTGTCTGTCACCCGCAGAAGAGGGAGGGGGTCCTTGCCCTTTCCTATGCTGCGGGGAGGAGTGACGGTCACCCCCTGCACAAAGCACAGCTGCCGGCGCACTTCGGCCACGGGCCGCCTCACTAAGAGCAGCTGCTGAGGACGGCCAGCGTCTCCCATGTGCACCGTGTGGCCCAGAAGAGGACAGAACGCAGGGGAGGCTGAGAAGAGCACTTTCATGCACACCGCACGCACAAACACCGAGCACTCCATGCCCTCCCTGCAAAAGCATGGGCAGAACTTCACACGAGCAGGGTTAAAAGCCACACGCATTGCACAGCCAGCTTCACACTACGCGCTCTGCCACCCACCTCAGTACTGCACACAGCACACCTAGCTCCGTCCGAGTAAAGCTGTTCTCGCCCCAGCTCACACCGAAAGAAACATCAGAAGTATCAGCTGCCATACACACCATGCGGAACACGGCACTGCCTGGTCACCCAGTGTCAGCTCCTGCATTGCTTCTCCTCATACACACTGCATTGCGAGCAAGCACTCTGGTCTCGACACGGTCTACCCCAAAGTATATTGTGCTGCACGTCCCACTTACCAATCAGCTTTCATGTACCCCCAGAACCTCAGTCACAACACCTCTTCCACTCCACCAGAGCACTCCCATACACTGTTATGGACCTCGACCCTCCACAGACCACGCGGAATGCCTACACACAGCACCCATCGATCCTTTGCGTCATACGCCCAGCACCACACCCTGCCTCCCCACCAACCTCAAAACATATACTTACAGTGTGTCATTTGTTCTGTGTGTGCAGTGAAACACTGGAAAGATCTACAGTGCGCCATTTGTTCGGTGCAATTAGCACTAAACATGGTATACAGCACCACTTGTTCTGTGCTGCCCAACACTGGGCATATCTACAGTGCATCATTTGTTCTTTTCAGTGTAACACTAAACATGTGTATAACGTGCGCCATTTTTTCTGTGCTTTGTAGCGCTGGAAGTGCTTACCTTCCACGTTTTTTTTCTGTGCAGTGCAACATTGGGAATGGCTACAGCACACCGTTTTTTCTTGCTTTGTAACGCTGGAAATGTCGACAGTGAGCAATTTGCTCCATACAGTGCCACACTGAAAATGTCTGCAGTGCACTATTTGTTCTGTACAGTGAAACACTGGAAATATCTACAGTGTATCATTTCTTCTGTGCAGTGTAACACTGGAAATGTCTACAGGGCAACATTTGTTCTAACTCTGGACATGTCTGCAGTGCACCATCTGTTCTGTGCACTGTTTCCTCTGGACATGTCTCCAGTGCACAACTGTTTCCTTTGGACATGTCTGCAGTGCACCATCTGTTCTGTGCACTGTTTCCCCTGGACGTGGCTGCAGTGCACCTTCTGTTCTGGTCACTGTTTTCTCTGGACATGTTTGTAGTGCACCCTTTTTCCTGTGCAGTGTTCTGTCCAGTTCACCAGCGGCAATGTCTGCTCCCAGGAGGCCCCTCTGCCCCACCGCCCACACTGCGAGTGTGTGTGCACTAGAAATGGACACAGCTACGAGCTTTCTGCAGTGTGCAGTGTCCGGGGCCAGGGCTAGGCTTCAGTGTTGTCTACATCCGTTACTAGATGCTGACAGCTCCCTCTGCTTCATCGGCGGCGCACTGTGTCGGTATTTTTTTTATAGTGCCTGCTTACCGTTTGCACGGGCCAAGCGCTTTGACTCTTGAGTATTCCGTCCAGGGGGAGCACATGGGCCGTCCTGTACCTGCTGGCAGCGGTCCAGGCTCGGGTTCTGATTTCTCAATGTTTCCTGCACTTCTGAGGTTCTGGTTCATAACATCTTCTGGACAGGCCTAGTCTGGGCTTTGGTTATCTTATGAAATGCATTTTTTAAATTTAAAATATCTAAATTATGCTCTGCGAATAAGTATTTTAGGATGGCCACTTCAGCGGAAATTGTGCGGTTCTTAGCAAACCCTTAACCAGTTCAAGATAGCGCTAGGAGGACGTGCCAAAGAGACGTGGCGCTTTACAAATCCCTCTGCAATATCGAAGGATCTTTAATTCAAAGGTGCAAACAATGGAACGGACAGAATAGTTTCCCACGCCTATGAGAATCCCCTCCAGCTGTTTCTCCTGTTCCCTTTTAAAGATATTTTACAAATTGGTAGTTCAAACCCAGTTCATGGGAGTCTACCTAGAACGCCAGTCACGTGATCCCCGGAGACTTTCAGGATGAAATATTCAAAGCCTCCCCTCTTGATGTCAGGCAGAACTGTAACAGTCCTTGCTGCGATTAATGTTTACAATCGGGCACAGTCGCGGCTCGCAATACAGGGGGAGGGGAGGGTAAAATAAATAAAACTTACCTGACCGCCGGTGACCGGGTCCCGCGCCGCCTCTGCTCCTGGACAGTCCGGAGCAGGCATGCTCCCTCGACCCTCCCTCCCTGTAAGCCAATCACAACGCTGCAAGTGGGGAGTCCCGGACGGCGCCCAGCCGGGCACCAGTAGGGATGCCATTTTCTCTATGTAGGCTAGAGAAAATGTAGAATGCGCATGACTGCTTTGGTCGGCCCCAGGGCCGACCAAGCAGCCACGGCACTCAGAGTGGTGCAAGCCACTCCTCCCGACCCGCCCGCCCCCAGGCATAACCTCCCGCCCGCCCCCAACCAGGCATATACCCCTGCCTTCTGCTTTCTCGCAGCGCGAGAAGCAGACAATAAATGGTATTTAAAATACCATTTTATTTTCTGCTTCTCGCGCTGCGAGAAAGCAGTGGGGCGGCGCTCCAACGCCCTAATGGAGCGGCCGCCACTGTAGTACGTTTTCTGTACCAGAGCTCCCCCTGCTTTTTTTCAGGCAGCATTGTCCCTATTTCAGTGGGGTCAGATATTATCGTTTTTTGGGCCTGCAAGAGGGTTAAGACCTTTCTACTATAATTTTACATAACTAGCGCCACAGCAGCAGCTCTTTAGTAATATTTTGCTGCAAGCTGTGCCTGTTTCGTAGAGTCCCATGCTTCTATTGGTGTTTGGGTAAGCTAAACAGAGTTTACAAGTAATAATAATAATATGGAGGGCTCTAATCCTCAGGCCCATCTTGTAACAGATTTCTTGGGGGAGTCCATTAAAAAACATTTGGGATGAGGAACTTAGGTTCTCTGTGAGAGAGGCGGTGGACGCTGCACTGGCTAAGAGTAAGTGAGACGCCCCAGCAGAGGAAAATTATTTTTCCCTTTCGGATGGGGACTCCCCTTCTACCTCTGAACCCCGTGGAGGGGGAAAAGTTTCCCACAAGAGAAAGCATACTGAGAAGGCATTAAGCCACGCCTACGGCGCAGGTAGCCTTTGCGCTACAATAGAGAGTTGTGCTCCTAGCAGCAGAAAAGGAAGGGGCCAACTTGATGGGGCACAGAGAAAGGTTGCCCTTAGTGGCATGTTTGAAAAGAGTGACCTTTGTGGCACGAAAGAGTCGCGGGGCAGTTTAAACTCCACTGAGAATACTGATTATGATGACATGGAATGGAACAAATATGTTTTTGACCCCCAGGACAGCTGTGATCTGTTGGGTAGCCTAGATGATGACCTGGAGCAGGCTGCTTGCTCCAATGAGCTGTAAGGCCCCTTTGGGTGATAAATGTTCAATCCTACAATGATAAAGTATCCACGTAGCGCGGAATGGTGGCTGGTGGACCATGTTGCTAAATACTTGGGCCAGAAAGTCTCTGGATAAGAAGACCTGTAAGTTGATTCAGGCAGAATGCCCAAGACCCACTACTGAGGATAAGATTTGTAACCCCCCCTAACTTGGACCCAGAGCTCATAACATTTTTGTTTAAATTCGGGAAGGACCCTAGGAAGGGACCTGAAAAGTGTCTTAAACAGTGTCAGGACAAGGTCCTTGACATTCTGGGTCCGCTTACCCGTATTCTGGATATGGCCGACAAGGCCAGAGGGAAGAGTGGTAGAGTTAACCTGGATCTATTAAGGGGTTGGGCACAACATGCCATCTGTATGCTGGGTAATGCCAATGCGAGTCTAATAACCGAGGCGAAAGGCGGTACTCATGCGGATGTATCCTAAACTGGCCGACCTGGCCACTAAAGAGGGAATTGGGAGATCCCAAAGGACTTCTCTTTGGGGAAAGTTTTGTAAAGTCCTTAGGAAAATATGTTTGTACTTTTACTACTTTCAGTAAGGCACAAACTAATATGCGGAGAGTCTTTGGTTCCAGGGCTGTTTTTTGAATGGGCTGACAGGAGGGGACCGGCTGTGAGCGGCGGGGCCTTCAGGTCCCAATTTTACACACAAGAACCATGTAATGATGGCAACTATGGAAGAGGATACTGCCTAAATTCAAACTTCTACCCCCAGAGAGGGAGAACCACAAGATCCCGTGAGGGAAGATCTCGATCTTTAGAGTCTGGATCACAAGGTGAGAAGTATTGGTTCTTTCCAGGTAAGGGTCGGGGGAAGGCTGAGATTCTTCATCCACAATTAGGAGAGAATCACAGGCAACTCTTGGGTTTTAGAAACCGTCTTGGGCTTCAGAATAGAGTTTGGGGATTTTCCAGTACAGGTCCAACAACCCAAGGAGTTGGCATTAGATGCAGAAAAGATGTCTTTGATAGATTCATAGGTGTCCCAGATGTTAGAGAAAGGAGCATTGATTTGTGTTCCAGAGCAGGAAAGATCAGGAGGTTTTGTGAGTACAGTCTTCCTTGTAAGGAAAAAGGGCAAGGGATGGCGTCCTGTCATAAATTTAAGGGAGTTGAACAACTTCCTGATTAACAGGCACTTCAACATACAGGGTATCCATCTGTTGAGGGACATTTTACAATCAAGGGATTGGTTAGTGAAGTTGGATCTCAAGGACAATAATTTCACAATACCCATGGATGGTGACAGCCACAGGTATCTGCATTTCAGTTGGAGGGGTGTTCTTTACCAGTTCCTTTGTCTCCCCTTTGGGCTCTACTCGGCTCTGTCGTGTTTCACCAAGGTGCTGAGTCCTGTAGTAGCATTCCTCAGACAGAAGGGAGTACGGCTAAATATTTACTTGGATGATATTTTGCTAATGTCTCAGGACAGGCTTGAACTTCTAGAACATTTGGCATCGACAAGCGAGCTACTGGAGAGTCTAGGCTTCATAGTAAATACAGAGAAGTCTGGCATGATTCCCACTCAGAAACTGGATGTTTGGGGATTTCAGGTAGATACTCTATTATTTCAGTTGATTCCCCTCAGAAGAAGGTGTCAAAAATATAGAAGGGAGTGAGAGCAAAGTTGCTGAGGGAGGTGGTCTTAAAGGACCTTGCAAGAGTTTTGGGGCTTCTGTCATCCGACATTCAGGCCATTTCCCCTGGACCCTTACATAACAGGGGCCTCCAGAGGTTGATGGATTAGGGACTGAGGGAAGGTTTGTGGTATGGGGACACTTCCCCTTTCAGTGGACGCACAAGAGGATCTGGAATGGTGGTCAAGGAATCTGGTGGCTTGGAACGGCAAGGCCATTTTCAGGAATGTGCCCGAACTAAGGTTAGAATAGGATGCCAGCAATTTGGGCTGGGGAGCTCGCTTGAATGATTAAGAAACAGGTGGAAGGTGGTCCAGGGAAGAACAGGTTCTCCAAATAAATTGTTTAGAGATGTTAGCAGGATTGAATGCTTTGAAGAATTTCAGAGAGCTATTGGCAAACTCTGTCACACTGATTCGGCTAGACCATTTCACAGCAGTATCTTATATAAACCATTTGGGCGGTGCGAGGTCAAAGGCTCTGGCGGAATTGGTGAGACGACTTTGGTACTTTTGTTGGGATCAAAAGATTGTGTTAAGAGCAGAGTTTATTCCAGGCCTACAGAATGTAAGAGCTGATTGGAATTCCAGATATCTCTGGGATTCCTGCGATTGGAAATTGAATCCAGTTTTATTTGGTCTGATTCAAGAGTTTATGGGGCTCGATTCAAGTAGGTTCCCAGGTACTTCAGTTGGAGGCTAGATCCGGAGGCAGCAGCAGTGGACGCCTTTCTGCAGGATTGGGGAAGGGAGCGCGGTTATGCTTTTACCTGATTCAGAGAGTTTTGAGGAAAGTAAGTTCAGAAGCATGCAACATTATTCTGGTGATTCCCTTTTGGAGGTCACAGGTTTGGTTCCAATGGGTGATGGAGCTCGCAGTTACCAGCCCTTGGTTGGTTTTGGTATCTTTGGGTCTTCTGGTAGATTCAAACAGAGAGGAGCACCCTTTTGGTTCTAGAGGGAAAAATAAACCCTCTTGTCTGGAAGATTGCAGGGGTACAAGCAGATATTCAGGCCTTTCAGGAGAAGCTAAAGGTTTACTGGATGAGTCTTGGGCCCCAGGATTAAGGAAAATATATAGATGGGTTTGGGAGAAATGGTGTAGTTGGTGCATGGAGAGGGTTTTCGATCCTGTAGAAGCTCCTGTAGCAGAATTACTTAGCGGTTTTGCATAACTCAGGTCTCGCATATAGGACAATTAACTGTTATGGATCTGCTATTTCTGCAGGTCATGCTTTGATTAATAATTTTGCAATTGGGATTGCCCCTCTTATTAGAAGAGTGATGAAGGGAGTGAGATTAAGGAGACCTCCCAGGGCTCGTTATGAGTCTTTTTGGGATGTCAGCCTGATTTTCAACCTTTTTACATCATGGCCGGATAATAATTTAGAAGGGTTTCAGATGTTAAAGCTTTAGAGATATCTAACAGATTTTATTTCCCAGAGGGAGTACATTTTGACATTTGGAAAAGAACAAAGACTGTCTGATCCAGTTTTCTATCTCTTTTTTCATGATTGTGAAAGTTATGTGTGGTGAGTTGTACAAGAACGTATGAGAGTAAGACTGAAGTTTAGGGCGCATGGTGTATATCAGTTACTGTTGTCGTACGTCAAACCATACAAGCAGTATCTACAGCTACTTTGGCGAGATAGGTACATATGGTTATGAGTAAAGCAGGTGTGGACCTTTCCAGGTTCGGTGCCCAGTCTTTGAGGGGTGCTGTGGCAAATATGTTTTTTTGGGTGGGTGGATCTTTATCTAACCTCTTAAAATCAGCAGATTGGTCACATGCAAATACTTTTGCTAAGTTCTATCTAAGACCAGTGGAACATGTAAGTTTTGTGTCATTAGATGTCTTTAAACATGCAGAATGGTATCCTCCAGTTTTGTACTGAAATGGCGATTCTCAAATTGACATACATAGAGAATCTTGATTTCATTAAAGACAAAGTTTAACATTATCCCACCCACCTCAACCTTGAGGAGAGGGTATAAGTAATGGTAAGTATAGTAGAATTTGAGGAAATGTTATGTTCTAGTCGTCTATTTTGTTTGCTTAGAGGTTTAGAGATCCTTTGTTTACATCATATGGTTTTCTTTCATTAATTTGGAGTTCTATGGTTTCTTTCAGACAATCCATTATAAAGTTTGTCAATGGAAGAAGAAATTGTTATCCTGTTTTGTCTCAGCCTAAAAGAGGAGGATGTCTGCGTGCACTGGATATTTATGTGTTGTGAACATTCTAAATGCTTCGTGATGTGTTGACATTCTTTAGAGGCCTGCATGTTGGGGCAGCAATAAAGGATTATTGCATAATGTTAGCCTCTGTTGTCTTTAATGAAATCAAGATTCTCTATGCATGCTAATTTGAGAATCTCCATTCCCTCTGGTAGCCTTCACATTCTCCCATCTAGCCCCTAAACGCCACCGGGATGCCTTCGAGGAACCCCATATTGCCTTCAGACACAAACAGTTAGCCCTCAACCAGCCTTCAGACCAGGGACATTAGACTTGTCAGAATTTCTTGTTGGGTCCTTTTTTACTTCACTGCTAGCCTCCTTGTGTACGTGCTGTCTGTCCACTAAGCATGTTGGTTCCTCTATAATGGAAGTTGAATAGATACAAAGGTCTATCATTGATGTTGCACCCTGTTTATGTTCATCACAGGTCCAGTTGTGCTTCTGACAGCTCATTGACTTTGTGGCAGTATCAGTCTTAATCCAGGTGTAGGCTTGTGCTTGTTGCTGTAGCAGAGTACCTCATATGTCACTGGGTTCTCCATCACACTTTGTCTCTCTAACGTTCCAGTTATCGCATAATTACCCTTACATTTTTGTCCACTTGCCTAAAGTCCAAAACAGACGCACCTTGTAATTTATATTTTCTAAATCTAACTTTGTGCTACTATGCTTACAACAGTTTGAAAGTACGTGACTCAGTGGATGTTACCCTCATTACTTCTGTGCTCCTTCAAATTGTACTAAAACAAGGCTCATATAATTGGTCTTCGCAAAGAAGCCAACGATGGAATGGGCCCACAGTTTTCCGAATGTGAAGAACTAAGCAGCCTGAGGCATATTTGCGTGTAGTATAAAGGGCATTGAAAGCGGGGAGAAAATTCTTCAGTGCTTGTCTCAAATCTGCTACTTATACTGCCAAAGAAATCACACTTGCACTTAATTTGCTACTGTCAACCTCATTACAGGTGACCCATTAAAACCCCTGGAATTTCCCCCTCTGAATTATCGTTACTAGGGGTCCTGTTAAACCCTGGGGTGGGGAAATAACAAGAATGCTTGATTTTGAGGAAACCAATGCAGGAATTGGTGTTCCCTGATGATTTGTGCATGGTCGAAGTGGGCGGGATCTGAGGGGCACCATGTGCTGATACTTTAATTTAAGAAAAACAGTTCCCCCGCTTTTTGTGAGAAAACACCCGTCCTGTCATGGTTAATTCCGAGAGCTAAAATGCATCAGCTGAAGTGTAAGTCAGGGAGTCTTGTGTACTGTGACACCGAGGGAGGAGCACGACAGCTAAACCGACCTTCTTGCCAGAATGCTTGCTTGCCTTAAATAAATGTAAATGTGCACAGCTGGTTAATCTGCAAATGTAAAGAGTGCTTGGAGGCAGGTATTGGCTTTAAATAACTGAATCACTTGAGGCTTCCTGATGTGACAGATTTATTCTTTTTGGGTGGGCTTGCAAGGGAGTTACCAGCTGAGCTGTGAAGAGTGTGCTTTTAAAGGACAGTTATAAATAAAAATGGCTCTATGTACAGTTTCGATATTACTATTGATATTTTGGAAGCACTTTTTTTTAATCTTAACCCTTTTTGCATTTTTTGTAGCAGTTTATCAGATGCTGTATGTAATTCAATTTTAAAATAATGACTTGCATATTCACAGTGCTTTCTGTCACGACTGGCACCTCGTAGCACTAAACATACACAAGTAACAATTCTCCACTGCACCAACCAGAATTTAATTCTGTGGCTCTCTGGCTACAGACATAGACCTCTGCAGTGCATTAACTAATAGAGGTTTCATATTGTATGATCGTGCATTTCACACTGATTACCTTAACTTGAATTTATTTTTTATGTAGTTACCTGAAGGTAAAAGACCGAAAAAGTTACAGAATATTTTGGTTTTGCCATACCTGTGCCCCCCTCTGACCCCCCCCATTGTACACAGCATCACAGTTCCTATACTTTTTAGGTCTCGGCTCTAGACAGCGCATGAGCTGTCTTGAAGAGACATGGTGTATATACTTTGTGGGCCAAAAACAGTGAGCTGGTTTATCACTGGACGTTACAGAGGGAGTACTAGTAAAACACACCTGCACTGATGAATGCCCTGGACTTTCGGCGGCCATTAGAGTAGGGCAGAAACATGTTGGCAACACAAGGGTCATAGGACCATTATAGCCTGCATGCCCCTCATATATTGATTACTTTTAATAATTGCCCGTCCACCCCATTAGAAAAGGGATACTTTGGGAGTGGATAAGGTATTTTTAGTTGCATATAGCTTCCCCCAGACTCTATATTATACAAAGAGCTTCCTGGAATACGGTTGAACCCACCCTGACTCTTAGGGGTCAGGGTGAACCCAATGATGAAGCATGCCACTACTAGAGTGGGTAAGGGTTGTATTTAAAAAAGGATTCATTTTCCGTTATCTCATCTCGTGCAGAGGTGGTGTTTATTCGAGGAGCGCACTTTCCCTGTTTTAGGCAGATGGATACCCTTTTTGTTTTTGTAAAATAAATACTTTGTGGGCTTCAGCCCGCCCATAGGCTGCCCATTTGCTGGCTCCATAGTCGCTCTCCTATTCTTTCTATCCATTTGTCCGTAGCATGCATGCGTCATACCTCTTCCTGTGTTTAGCCCTCCCCGAGAGCATGGACCAATTACTACTATCCATCCACAGCTCCTATTTTAGCATCTGTTTTACGGACTACTTTTTTCTTTGTTAAAGAGAACTTAACATGAGTGCTTGTGTTTTCACTCGCTAATCCGTTTCTGTAAACAGGCCTGTAAATCTTGTTCTTATCCCGTCACATTTGCTGTGCATTCAAATACGGAGGTCAAATGTCAGGCGCTCTTTTCTGAGGGCGCCTGTTTACTTTTCTTTCTCTGACTTCAAAGTGAGAGGATTTGCAGCCCAAGGACATTGTTTTGTATTATTTGTCTTGCTTATTCTGGCTTTGTAAGGTGGTCCCGCCGTCTTACACCATTTTTACTTATGCGGTTATGTACTCTTAAATGCTCTTCTGAATGATGGGTACTGCCGTATAACAAGACTTTAAAAATGAAACCCTGTAGAAGAACGTGTTAGACACTCATTTGAGATTTGATTTACTCATACGCTTAAATGCTTTGATGACTTACAGTAACTGTATATACTTATTAGAGACCCCTCACCTTTCAGTTTCCCTTAACCAAATGTGGGCACCCGCACCTAACTGTGCTTTAGCTTCAAGTGCTGCTAAAGTTCTCTATATTTTGGAAATATGTTCACTGACTGTCTAATATAGGCTTGATCCAGATGCTCATTTCCCTCAAATCTTTTGCTTTTAGTTACACGTGCCTCTTAAGTCCTCTAGTGTTGAAAATGAAACCACGGTCTGACCAACATTGGCACTCCCCCCCCCACCCCTGTCCGCCTCCGATTCTTAAACCGTCTAACTCCAAATGACCGATACCGGCCTACTTTGTCTGTGAAACACACGTCTCAGAATGGCTGATACCATTTATTTGGGTAGCGTGCTTCCCAGAAACTAAATAAATATTCATATTGTCAACCAATGTTTGACATTACACACACGTTGACCCTTACACCACATACATTTTTACGTCTGACATGATACCTTTAAGGGCCTTCCATTTTGTTTTTTTATATCGATGTGCAACACTCGTGTTTTCACAAGCTCTGTTTCTGTAAACGGGCCTGTAAATCTTGTTCTTATCTTGTCACATAAGTTTATATACGCTTAAACTGAAACCTGGGTCCTGTGAAATATGTACAACATATATACTTATTATAGACTCCCTACCTTTGTTTCCTTTAACCAAATGTGGGCACCCACACTTAGCTGTGCTTTAGCTTCATGTACCGCTAAAGTTCTATATATTGTGCAAATATATTCACTGACTGATATCGGCACAAGTTGTGTTGCTTGACCCTCCCCCGTGCTGTCTTGCTTGTCCCACCCCTGCTGCCATACAAACATGCACTACGACACAGCCAGCCCTGGCCACGTCACACCACTTTTTTCAAGGACTTTCAGCCATGCAGCTATACAACATGGCTAAAACACATTCACAACGCCAATAACTCTGGCATTGCTGAGACCTATTGGCTTTGCCAATGCTTGTTCTAATGCACTTCGGTCATTGGTTTTCCCCAGTGTTTCACATGGAGATTTCAGCTAATTCCAGCATCCGAAATCTGTGTGTGAAAGCCCACAAATTATGATAGACCCAGTAGCTCCTGTTACTGCCTGTCTCAGAATTAATATGCCGTAATGATAGCCTATTGGTGTGGTTTTTTGTTTGTATTTCCCTACATTTCTTTCTTTGGACCTGCACTTTCTAGCTGGTATAAATGGTCTCTTTTTTTCCTGCATTTATCTGGTTGTGTATGAAAGGTTCAGTTTTTAATCTTGACGTTTATTCTAAACCTGTACAAGTTATATAGAAAACAAATCTAAACAGTAGTTGAATTAAAACAAGCCACTTCTCTACATCAAATGTCTGCAAACAAGGAACAACTTATGAAGTACTATACAAACACTTAACATTTTGAGTACCTGCAAAGTGGCCCCATGTCTTGTGTGACAGCATCAGCCAGTCCTGGCTTTATAGTCTGCCACCAGGAGATTGACACATTTTTCACCTTGTATGTGTGGCCTCCACAATCCGGGCGAGTAAAGTGCTAGGACCTCTGTGCTTTAGTCTATAACTCAGGGGCAGCCCCTCTGTAATGGCAGAGGAGCGCCCCCTCCCCACTGCTAAAAGAGGAAAAATAAAATGATAATAAAAGCATTTTATTATCATTTTATTTTTTCCTGTCTGACAGCTGATGACGCGAGTCTTCAGCAGGGCGGGGTCAGGCAATCCTGTGTGACAGGCATTTCAGGGGGAGGAGTGCTGGGCACTTGTAAATGTGCATGTCTGTTTGGCCGGCCGTTTTAGGCTGGCCAAACAAACATGCGCACTTGGGTTTCTCCAACCCAGCTGTGCTGTACAGCCAAGTTGGAGAAACACCAAAGGCTCCTAGGCACTCCCCTTTTGTATCGCTAGGCACTGACTGAGCGGCAAACTAAGCCGCTCAGACCAATCCCAACACTTTTCTCATGCTGGGAATAGTATTACCAGCATGAGAGAAGCACTGGAATTGGCATCTGGGAGCCTGCGCTGTGTGCAGCCAGAGTCGAGGATCGGACGAGAGGAGCAAGGCGGCAGCCATCGGAGCAGCAGGTAAGTGTATTTTTAATAATTTTAATGATGTGTTTAGTTTTGATTGTTTTCCTCCCCCCGACTCACCAGTAAGCAATGATAGCAGCTGCCACTGCTATAACTAGCTGAATGTGTCCCACCCACAAGGGCGCAACTTGACCCAAGCTTTGAGAGTAGTGGAGGGGGGCTAACACGGCAAGCAGAGGTGAAGGATGCATCATCAGAGCGGAGTCAAAATTGTAGTGTGGGAGAATCTTTGCTGTTCGTGTGAAATGCATAACATGGAGGGTCATTCTCCTCGACTACATTATATGTGGTGAATAGAGGATTTTAAAGCACAGCGGGTCAGTAAAGTAGTTCTCCGCAAGACCGGATTTAAATCACGTTTGGATAGATTTTCTGTGTGAGCACCTGTTATTATCCATGGTAACCCTACATCACACATGGGATTGCCAGGGGGTGGAAGGTTTTTGCTCTGGCTTGCATTTAGTAACCCTGATACTGCCCTTACAACTTCTTTTCTCGTGGGTCTTGAAGGAAAGTGGCAGGATCATAAATTAATACTCTTTCCTTTCACCTGGCCAGTGGACCGCAAATAATTGGTTGCTGAAGAGCTTAGCGTGGGACAGAGGGTGAACTTATGCCACTGGCAGTCAAAGAGGTGTGATGTCCTTTCAGGTGTTTCTGGCTTTTTAGGAAGGGAATGTCCATAGCAGCACACAACCTGTACCCCAACTTGTAGCAAACCCATGAACACTACTAGATGCAGATTTGTAAATAGGAATGCCCTTCTAGGAAATATTTGCCCACAGCACATGAAGACTACCTTAAGCCTGTGAAATGGTTTAACAGATAGAATGGGTAGTATTTTTCCATCAAGTTCGTGGGTGAGGCATGAAATAAAACTTCTTGGGGTAATATTAAGAAGTAGAATGACATGACACTTTCAGAAAGAATTGTGAATACATGAGGCTGGCTTCTAACCAGAGTGATGGGGCTTAATCAGAACAATTGAAGATGATTTTGGAAAAACCGGAGTTATCCTAGTATGGGGAAAAGGCTGTGTGGGAGAGACCCTAGTGTCGTACACAGTGGCAGGCAGGAAACTGAGTATGAATGAATGAATGAATGAATGAATATAAGTTTTGTAGAGCGCAAACTTAGCCCAGGGGCATCAAGGCGCTGTGGAAAGCGATCAGAGTAAAAGGTGTCTATAGAGTAGGAAGCTTAAAGGTTAGGACAGGTGAAAAGCCAGGTCTTCAAGGACTTACGAAATAAGGAATGGGTTTCCAGAGTGGAAATTGGGGAAAGAAGGGAATTCCACATATTGGCCCCTAACAACGAGAAAGCCCTCCCTCCCCCCCCCCCCACCTAGCTTTCCTCACCCTGGGAACTGTTACCCGGTTCTTACTTGCAGATCTCAAGTCCTTGCCGGGAAGATATCTTTGAAACATTTTGTTGATACCTTCTGACCCCCTATTGTGGACGCCTTGTGGACCAGGCATAAAGCCTTGAACACAATTCTCCTCCCCAACGGGAGCCAGTGCAGGCTTCTAATGGTAGCTGAGACTGAATGGAATTTGGGGAGACCCATCACCAGCCTAGCGGCGGCATTCTGTACCAATTGAAGTCGATGAAGAAGTCCTTTATTTATCCCTAAATAAAGGGCATTACAGTAGTCTAACCTCGAGACCACGAGGGCCACCACTGCCTGTTTCCGTGCAGGAAGGGAAAGAAAACGGAAGATCTTCCTGAGAGTCCGTATCATCCCAAAACAGGTAGAGACAGTTCTATTTATTTGTGAGCCCAAGGAAAGAGAGGAGTCCACAACGATGCCTAAATTCTTGGCACTAAGACAGGGGCGGGGGCAGGATCCAAGAGAGTCAGGCCACCAAGCCTCAGACCAGATATCCATCTTGTCTCCAAAGATTATGACCTCCGTTTTATCCCCATTGAGTCTTAAGTAATTCTCAACCATCCATGCAGCCACCGCCCGCATGCAGTTTTTAAAATTTACTGCTGAGGCTGAGACATTCTCAGTGATGGAAATCAGAATCTGAGTGTCATCAGCGTAGGAAAGCACTTCAAGGCCAAAAGATCTTACCACAGTGGCGAGCGGGGCTACATAGATATTAAAGAGGGTAGGACTCAATGAGGATCCCTGGGGGATTCCACAGAACAATTGTTTAGGGGCAGAAAGAAATTGGCCCATCTTAACTCTTTGCGAGCGATTCAAAAGGAACGATAAGAGCAGATTGAGTGTGGAATCCTCTATCCCAATTTCCCGGAGCCTGCCAACCAGCCTACAAGGAGAAATCGTATCGAAGGCTGCCGTCAGGTCCAGGAGAATCAGTAGGGTGGTATGACCAGCATCAACCTGTTGTCGGATGTTGTTAAAGACAACGGTTAATGCCGTCTCCGTACTGTGTTCACTCCTGAAACCATGCTGCGAGCCATCGAGCAGTTGGTATTCCTCCAAATAAGAACTGAGATGGCGATTAAGATGTTTTTCCAGGATCTTAGCCGGAACGGGCAGCAGGGAAATGGGCCGATAGTTTTTTGATTCTGTCGGGTCAAGAGAGGCCTTCTTTAACAAAGGTTTTACCACCGCCGTTTTCCATGCGGTGGGAAATTGGCCAGAGGAGATGACGGAATTGAGGATAGCAGTCAGAGGAGGTGCAATGGTCTCGCTTCCTAATTTCAGAATCTTAAGAGGACAAGCTTCGAGGGGAGAGCCAGATCTAATCCCAGTTAACAACAACTCGGTATCCTCTTGAAGAATAGGAGGAAAGGAGCGCAAACGGCAGTCCTTCAAAGGTACTACCCGAGGATCAGATGGGGGATTAGTTTTAGTTCCCGCAGAGTTTAAGTTCTCCAAAGAGGAGTAAATTTCCTTAATTTTGGCATAGAAGAAACCTGCCATTTTATCACAGAGGTCCTGAGAGACCTCGGTATTTACACTAGTCGAAGGGGCTGAAAGGGAATGGATCATAGTAAAAAGTTCCCTAGGGGATCTAATGGATTCCGTCATCATTGAATAGTAGGAGAGCTTTTCCTCATTGATAGCTTGCTTATATTTCCTTAGCCTGATTTTATAACAGAGAGGCCATGCAAAACTAACCCCAACCTCATTTGATTTTCAGAGTTAGAGTTATGCCTCTTCTGAAAAGGAAACATTAACTCCCAGACTGAAAATACCCGCTCTTACTATTCTCAACCTAAAGCTCTGCCCCTTCTGCTAATCTTGCCTTCTCGCTCCCATGGTAAAGACATGCCATCTCTAACCGTGATGGCCTCTGTCATCTCAGAATCACATCCCTCCTCTTGCTCCCTCTTTAGCTGAAGATAACTATCAGAGGGAACCTGATGAGAGGTCTGCCTTTAGACACTGAAGCAGGTGGGCAGCCTTTCAAGGACTTTTTGGCTTCCCAAGTTTCTTGAACAGTGCACCCTTTTTTCTAGCTTTCTGCTATCCCCATTCCTCCCACTGCTATCCATCATCCTGAAATGTACCTTTTTCTGTCCCTTGATCCCTCGGTCCCAGTTGTATGACGAAACATGCATGCCTTTACCATGCCGTCTTTACTACACATGCATCTTTGTCACAAATATGCCTTTACCACACATGCCTTTACAATGAAAATTTTAGTTGTAAAGGCATATGTGTGATAAAAATGTAACAGGTAAGTATAACCTCTCTCTCTATATATATATATCTATATATATATATATATATATCTATATATATATATATGTGTATATATATATGTGTATATATATATGTGTGTATATATATATATATGTGTGTATATATATATATATTGTGTGTATATATATATATATGTGTGTATATATATATATATGTGTGTATATATATATATATGTGTATATATGTGTATATATATATGTGTATATATATATATATGTGTATATATATATGTGTATATATATATATATGTGTATATATATATATGTGTATATATATATATATGTGTATATATATATATGTGTGTATATATATATATATGTGTATATATATATATGTGTATATATATATATGTTGCCGATTCTCGCTTGAAGTATCCTCGAAGA